>MU185765.1:67439-104957 GCA_016904865.1 Pissodes strobi | reverse complement strand
AAAAACAGACTTTCGATTAACTGCGTCTCAAAAATTAACCAAAAGTGTTAGCAAAGTGCTATTTTTACCGTTCAATAGAGAAATAACGACTTTATAAACTCCATAATTTCCTATTATCAATTGTTTGTTTCATGTTTCATTTGAGTATCTCAAAACAACAGATTTTCGAATATCCGCGTCTCAAAAATTAACCAACAGTGCTAGCACAATGCGGTTTTCACCGTTCAATAGAGAAATAACGGCTCTATGATCTCCGAAATTTTTAGATTCCGATTGTTTGTTTCGTGTTTCATTCGAGTATCTCAAAACAATAGATCTTGGAATAACCGCGTCTCAAAAAGTATCCAAAAGTGCTAGCAAACTGCGGTTTTCACAGTTCAATAGAGAAATAACGACTCTATAGACTTCGAAATTTTCAAATTCCAATTGTTTGTCTCATGTCTTTTATATCCGTTCAAATTCGAGTATATCAAAACAACAAACTTTCGAAAAACCGCGCCTTAAAAATTAGCCAAAATGACTACGTTATATTACCTGGCCTAAACTCTAGGATGTAAACTAGCACTTTTAGACATAAAGGGCGTATAATTGAATTAATTATTAGGCCCTAATGCGTAAAATTAACTCGTAATTGGAAAGGTACTAAACTACAGAACTTTTAAGATTAAAAATAAATAATAAATGCTTTAGGCCCGATCGTATAAAGCAGTTACTTTTGTGCTAAGTGCCTAATATTTAAATTTCTTTTCTAGAAGTCTAGTTCTTCTAGAAAAGAAATTTAAATATTAGAATTAGAAATCTAAACATTACGCCTTAGCATACAAATATCTGCTTTATACGATCAATGCCTTAAGCATCACTTTATGTTCCATTAGAGGGCGTAAAATTAAGTTATTACGCCTTAAAACGTACGTGTAAGAAAGTGGAATTAAAATTTAATACCTAAAGGCTTAATCTTAGGGCGTAAATTAGTGTAGCTACAGGCAGGTATTCAAACTGTAAAAATTAAATTAAAAATTAAACCTTACCGACCTACTTACTTCTCCTGCCGTTTTCGCTAAAACTCTCCGTTCGATACACCCTACGTCTTCTTTATCTGACATTACGATGTTAGAAGCCGAAGTATGTTCTATTGTGTTCCTTTTGGGTGGTATCGCGATCGGCGATAAAAACCATTAGGAAAATTATTATTTTCGAGCCGGGAGATGGAACGGGCCATTTTAAATAAATAGTTTTAGATATGGGAATGTAAGAACGTAAAAAAAAAACTTTTTATCAACCTTTCAATTTATTTCAGGGAAAATTGAGAGTTTTCATAAGTAAACAATTGAGCGTTATCTTTGGGCGTATGCGCATGTACCTTTGAAAATATTTAAAAATATATTTGTGTTAGCACAACTAATAAGGAAAAAATTGATTTATAATCTTCTTAGACAACACTGTTTATCATATTTACGGCCCTTCATCAGCGTTTCGATAGCCAATAAGTTCGATAAAATATATAAAATTGTCCAATCAAAATGTGCGAAATATTTCTTTTCTGAAATTAATCAGCTGACGCGAAAGTTCCCTTTGAAAGTTAAAAAGCTATACTGCCGTTTAAACCGCAAAAAAATCACGTGCTTCCTTTAGACCCTCACATGATAAACATTGAAAAATGCATCTTCTTATCTCTTATTTCTAGCAAACGAGATTTTAATGTTTAAATTGTGCGTAAACACCCTGTATATGATTGATGAATTTAGAACATTAATTAGTTCAAAATATATAGTTACATTTATAAGACACTCTTTACCATTATATACAGGGTGTCTCATTTATTTTGGATACTTTTTAATATAAAGCAATTCATTGTATTATCCTTACGCCTCTGTTGTTCGGTTTTTGCACTGACACCTTCATTAAATTAAACGGTACATTCAGTCTAATGGAGTTAATGTTAAAAATATGCCCCAAATTAATAATGCGGCTCTTAAACGGCATTTTATTTTTTTTAATCAATCAATTCAGGAAATTAAATCAGTCTAAAAAATAGAGCGACATTTATGAGCCACTCCGTAATATCATATAGAGTGGGTCCCACTTAATTTAGACACATTTTGATTTAACACAATTAATTGGAATATCCTTACCTCTCTATGGTTCGGTGTTTGCACTCGACACATTCATTAAACGATATATTAAGTCCTATGGAGTTAATGTTAAAAATATGCCCCAAATAAATAAGACACCCTGTATATGATTCTAAAATACGGCTCTTAACCGGCATTTTATTTTTGAATCAATCAATTCAGGAAATCAAATTGTTCTACAAAATAGAGCGACATTTATGAGCCGCTCTGTAAAATCATATACAGTGTGTCCCATTTAATTTAGATACATTTTGATCTAACACAATTAATTGTATTATCCATACGTCTTTATGATTCGGTGTTTGCACTCGACACATTCATTAATCGATATATTAAGTCTTATGGATTTAATGTTAAAAATATGCCCCAAATTAAAATGTATGTATATGATTCTAAAATGCAACTCTTAAACGGCATTTTATTTTTTAATCAATCGATTTAGGAAATTAAATCGATCTAAAAAATAAAGCGACATTTATGAGCCACTCTGTAAAACCGTATGCAGTGTATCCAATTTATATTAGATAAAGTTTCATATAAAGCAATTCATTGGATAATTCTTACGTTTCTGCTGCTGGGTGTTTTACTCGACACATTCATTAAACAATACCACAAATTACCCTTGTAAATTTTGTAATATTGTGTAAAAGTAGCACATTTAGCATTGCATAAGTATGTATTTTTTTCTGCAAACATGGTAGTGCGTGTAAGTTTCCATTTAGGATACAGTTAGCATTTTTTTTAAAACTTCATAATAATAGAAATTTATTTACATTTGACTATTTTATAAGAAAAATATGGGCAATTTATGGTATTTTATGATATATTGCAATTCTCAAGAATATCATGTCATATAATCGTGTAAAATTACGGACTACTTACAGAATCATTAAAAATAAATTTTATACCTGAAAACTTGCAAGTGTGTGTAAATGTAGTACATTATGCAAACATTAAATAAACTGAAAAACTATGTAATTTTACTACAGTTTTACATTATTATTCTGTAATATCGTGTAAAATTACTGGCTACTTATTGAATTTTTGGTAGTGCGTGTAAATTCATGTGTGATGCAATAAGATGACAAAATTTTACACTAAATATGGAATTTCTTTGCCAAAAAGTAATTTTACAGTATTTTACAATGACTATGAACTTCTTGTAAATTACTTTAAAATCGAGTGGTATTTTTGCATAATGCATCTTTTATGCAAAAATACTACTCGATTTTAAAGTAATTTACAAGAAGTTCATAGCCAATTAAAATTACTTTTTGGCAATAAGATTCCTTATTATCGTGTAAAATACTGTCAACATACAGGCTAGTTCAGTAGCGAAAGAAAAGTATTAGTAAAAATTTGCTAGTTCGTGTAAATATCATATGTGACATTATTCAGCTACACACAAAGTTTTTCTATGTAAATGTAAAAATATTGTAAAATTTCAATATAAAATTTTGTAGTATTGTCTAATGTGTTTTGTTCCTAAAAGCTTGCAAGTGCGTGTAAATAAAATATATTATGCCAAAGTAAATCGTGATATTAGTGTAAATTTCAAATAATTCAATGTAAATATTAAATATTGCTTCATTGCGGTTTAGAAGATTTTACACGATGTTATAGAATATTATTCTGTAAAATCATGTAAAATCTTGTAAAATTTCTGGCTGCTTACTGACTTCTTGCTAGTACAAGCACATTTCATGTTTTCACGTATGATATCATAAAATTCATTATGTAAAGTAGTAGAAAACTATATAAGATACTGTAAGACATAACTCTACAAAGTGGTGTTAAATCTTATAAAATTACTAGCTGAATTAAGTAATAAAAAAAGTTTTCTTGAAAATTTTTCAAGTGTGTGATATATTTAAATTTATCGAGTATGTAAACTGCAAAACAGTTATAACCCATATTTCAGTTTTAAAGTAAAAATGATATAATATAATTTGTTTTCTTATTTTTAAAATTTAGTAGTATCGCGTAAAATATTTTAAAAACTGGATCAATTTAGTGATGAAGAAGAAAATAATTTATTGAAAGTTTAATAATAGATATGGGTAAATTTGAAGTGTTTATGTGCAGCGCAATGAAAGACCTAGACTACGTAAAATAGGAGAAAACTTGTAAAATTGTACAAGTTTACTGGGCTTCACTAGCATTTACTTGTAAAATATTGTAAAATTATTTTTTCGCGATAAATTTCCCTACTATTGTGTAGAATTGTACAGTTTTCTGTACTATTTTACATAATGTAGTACTGAAATATCCTCGGAGGATGGTAAATTCGTGCGGTTTTGTAGTTATTTTACGAGTTATTTTACTTTTTGTATACTTGGTGTATTTCATTGTATAACGTATGGAAATTGCACACACAAGCAAATTTTAAAGGTATAACTTCCTTTTTTATTAGTTAGTATCTTTACAAGATTTTACATAGATTTTTTTTTTTAAATAGCCCTTTGTTCATATATTTCGAATCTATTGTGGAGTTTTACAGTTTTCTACTACTTAGCTAATGTGTTTTATTGTATCACGCATGAGAAGTTGATATTTACTCGCTCTAGCAAGAATTCAATAAATAAATAGTAATTTTACATGATGTTAGAGAATAATATTTTATAACATCTTGTAAAATCTTGTAAATTGCAAAGAAACAGTATTTTAAAATCATATCACACATTACAATTTAAAGTTTAAAAAATTGGTTAATAATTTTACACAATATTAGAGAAATATATGGGGGAATATATTTGTACAATATTTTACAAGTAAATACTTGCGAAACACGATAGACTTGTAGAATTTTACAGCTGTTTTACTATTTTACATAGTGTAATACCGAAATATCTGCGAAGCATGGTAAAACCGTGTACTTTACTTACTTGGTATATTTCAGTGTGTAACATATGAAAATTTGAAATTTGCACACAAGCAAGTTTTCAAAATACAACTGTCCTCTTTATTAGCAAGTAATTTTACAAAATTTTACACGATCTTACAGAACTTTGTAAGCAAAAAATAACAATTTTTACAGTTTTCTACAACTATTGTGTTTAATTGTATCACGCATGAGAAGTTGAAATTTACTGGCACTAGCAAGAGCTCAATAAATAGATGGTAATTTTACAAGATTTTACATGATGCTGGAAAACTTAAAACTTGAGGTTTAAAAATTTGGTTAATAATTTTACACAATATTAGAGAAATGTATAAGGAAAAATATTTGTACAATATTTGACAAATAAATACTTGTGAAACACGATAAACATGTAAAATTTTACAGTTGTTTTACTATTTTACATCATATAATACTGAAATATCTGCGAAGTAAAGTAAATTCGTGTACTTTACTTACTTAGTGTATTTCAGTGTGTAACATATGAAAATTTGAAATTTGCTTCTTTAGTAGCTAGTAATTTTACAAGATTATACACGATTTTACAGAAGTTTGTAAACAAAAATTAACCCTTCTTACATATACCTTGAATCAATTGTAGAGTTTTACAGTGTTCTACTACTTAGCTAAGCTACTACTTAGCTTTTATTGTATCACGCGTCTCATGCAGTTGAAATGTACTCGCACCAGCAAGAGTTCAATAAATAGATAGTAATTTTACATGATGTTAGAGAATAATATTTTATAGAATCTTGTAAAATCCTGTAAACCGTAAAGAAACAGTATTTTTAAACCATATCACACTTTAAACCTTGACGTTTAAAAATTCGGTTAATAATTTTACACAATATTAGAGAAATACATCGGGAAAAATATTTGTGCAATATTTTGCAAGTAAATACTTGTGAAACGCGATAAACTTGTAGAATTTTACAGTTGTTTTACTGTTTAACATAATGTAATACTGAAATATCCGCGAAGTATGGCAACTTCGTGTGGTTTTGCAGTTACTTTACTTACTTGGTGTATTTCAGTGCGTAACATATGAATACTTACAATTTACGCACATTAGCTAGTAATTTTACAAGACTCTACACTATCTTACAGAATTTTGTAACAAAATTTCACCCTTTTTATATACCTTGAATCTACTGTATAGTTCTACAGTTTTCTGCTACTTTGATAATGCGTTTTATTATATCACGCATGAGAAGTTAAAATTTACACGCAATATCAAGAGTTCAATAAGTAGATAGTAATTTTACAAGATTTTACATGATGTTAGAGAATATCATTTCATAATATTAAAATCGTGTAAATCACAAAGAAACAGAATTTTAAAATCATATCGCACATTACAACTTGAAGTTCGGTTAATAAACTTTACACAATATTAAAGGAATATATCGGGAAAAAATATTTGTATAATATTTTAAAAGTAAATACTTGTAAAATACGATAAACTTGTATAATTCTACAGTTATTTTACTATTTTACATAATGTAATAATGAAATATCTGCGAAGTATGGTAAATTCGTGTAGTTTTGTAGGTACTTTACTTACTTGGTGTATTTCAGTGCGCACCATATGAAAACTTGAGAGCTGCGCATATTCCTCTAATATTGTGTAAAATTATTAACCGAATTTTTAAACTTCAAGTTTTTGGTTCTCTAGCATCATGTAAAATCTTGTAAAATTACCATCTATTTATTGAGCTCTTGCTATTGCGAGTAAATTTCAACTTCTCATGCATGATACAATAAAACACATTAGCTAAGTAGTAGAAAACTGTAAAACTCAACAATAGATTCAAGGTTTATGTAAAAAGGGTTATTTTTGTTTACAAACTACGGTAAGATCGTGTAAAATCTTGTAAAATTACTAGCTAATAAAGAAGACAGTTTTATTTTGAAAATTTGCTCGTCTGTGCAAATTTCAAATTTTCATATGTTACACACTGAAATACACCAAGTAAGTAAAGTACACAAATTTGCCATACTTAGCAGATATTTCAGTATTACATTATGTAAAATAGTCATGTATTTACTTTTTGTTTACAAACTTCTGTAAGATGGTGTAAAATCTTGTAAAATTATCAGCTATTGAAAAAGAAAGTTTAATTTTGAAAACTTGCTGGTGTGTGCAAGTTTCAAGTTTTCATATATTATACACTGATATATACCAAGTAAGTAAAGTAACTACAATACTACACGAATACCATATTTTGCGGATATTTCAGTATTGCATTATGTAAAATAGCAATTTTAAAATTCTACAAGTTTATCGTAGTGATAAGTATTTACTTGCAAAATATTGTACCAATGTTTTTCCCGATATATTCCTATAATATTGTGTAAAATTATTAACCGAATCTCTAAACTTCAAGTTCTAACGTGTGATACGATTTTAATATACCGTTTCTTTGTAATTTACAAGACTTTACAAGATGTCATAAAATATTATTCTCTAACATATGTAAAATCTCGTAAAATTACTATCTACTTATTGAACTCTTGCTAGTGCGTGTAAATTTCTACATCTCATGCGTGATATAATAAAAGTAGTAGAACACGGTAAAACTATACAATAGATTCAAGGCATATGTAAAAAGGGTTAAATTTTGTTTGCAAAATTATGTAATCTTGTAACTTCACTAGCTAATTAAAAATGAAGTTTTATTTTGAAAACTTCCTAGTGTGTGTAAACTTCAAGTTTCCATATATTACACACTCTTGCTAGTGCGTTTAAATTTCAACTTCTCATGCATGATACAATAAAATACATTACCTAAGTAGTAGAAAACTGTAACACTCTACAATAGATCCAAGGTTTATGTAAAAAAGGTACATTTTTATTTACAAAATTCTGTAAAATCTTGTAACATTACTAGCTAATGAAAAATGTTTTAGTCTGAAAACTTGCTAGTGTGTGCAAACTTCAAGTTTTTATATGTTGCACACTGAAATACGCCAAATAAGTAAAGTAACTACAAAACCACACGAATTTACCATACTTCGCAGTTATTTCAGTATTGCATTATGTAAAATAGTAAAACAACTGTAAAATTAGTAAAACATTTAACAAATATGTTTTGCGATATATTTCTCTAATATTGTGTAAAATTATCAAAACTTGAAGTTTGAAACTTCAAGTTTTAATGCGTGATATGATTTTAAAACACTGTTTCTTTGTAGTTTACAAGATTTTACTAAATGTTTTAAAATGTTGCGTATAAATAAGGTTTCATGCGTGATACAATAAAATACATTATTTAATAATTTTAGTAGAAAACTGTATAACTCCACAATAAATTCAAGGTATGTATGTGAAAAAAAGGTAATTTTTTTTACAAAATTCTGTAAAATTTTATATCTTGAAAATTTGCTAATGTGCGCAAATTCAAGCTTCCATACGTCATATAATAAAATACATCCAGTATATAAAAACTACACGAATTTCCGCGAGTGTTTCTATATTATGTTAAATAGTAAGAAAATTGTAAAATTCTACAAGTTTAGCGTGCTTTGTAACGATACATCAATTCTTACAGAGTTATAATCAAACATGTATCATAAATAAAGGAGACACCCTGTATATGATTCTACTGTGCGGCGCTTAAACAATCGATTATTTTTTTAAATTAAGGAGGTAGTGACATTTATGTAAAATCATATAGAGTGAGTCCCATTATTCTGGATACATTTTAAAATAGAGCAATTCATTAGATTATCCTTACGCATCTACTGTTGGGTGCGTTCACCGGATTAATTAAATGATGCCTCAAGTATGAGTACATGATTCTGTAGTGCAGCATTTAAATATCGTCTCATTTGCCTAACTTTAAAATCTGTTTTTAGTTGAAGGGGAGATCGAGTGATAGTCTATTTTATAGTCTAATTCATCCCCAAAATTGGGGCGCTTTAAATTTAATTGTTTCAACAACGCGGCTTCTTTATTTGATACTTCTTCGTGGTATCTTGTAACGGTTGATTTCACTGTCCCCAAAACCAAAGCTCAACTAAGCCTTTAAAATCATGTAGCACTCTTCTCCTTGGCATATTGGATTGTGCTTTTCTTATTTAAAAGCTGTTTTTATCACTAATTTAACACCGAGTTTTGGAGATAGTAAGGGAAAACTATTCACAGACCACTATACCATGAAGTTTTGGGGCTCAATTAGGGATGAAAAGGGTTTTAAAATAAAGTACCATATGATCCCATTTTCAGTTTAAAATGTGTTTGAAAATGGCGTCCAGCTGCCATCTAGATTTTTTTCTTCAATCACTTTTGATTTATTGAAGTCTCTCTAATGTTTAGCTTAAAAAAAAAATAGTTCCGCCTCTGCTCATAAGAGAGTGGTAACCACTCGACACATTCAACGGGCGATAATACATCAAAAACGTCTCGAGGAGTGAGGATTCATTCTACTTCAATATGGGGCCCCCATTCATTTTTCGTTGTCTTTGTTTTTCTTCGGCTGTAAATGCTGATAAATTGTTTTTTAATTGATTTTAATTCGTCGGACAGACAGCTGAAGGTACGTCTGATTTATGCGTTCTTTGTTTTCTTTTTAGGTTGGCTATTCTGGCGACGCTAATTGTTCTCTTATTGGTAATAGTGGTAATTGGTACCGCAGTAAGTCACTGTTTTACAAACTGAGGAGTGTTTAACCATGAATGAATGCCCTGTTTTCTGTTCGCCTGAATAATTCGTAACATTTAGGTTTGTAAATAATAGCTGCAATTTTATATTAAGCTAAATATTCACAGAGCAACCTGACCAGGACTAGTACCGCTCCTGTGAAAGGAACTGGCACGCTTGTAACCATAAAAAAATATTGCTCGACGGCATCTTTTGAGACGCTTGTGTCAATCAAATATGAAGAGTGTAAGTTTGTATACTGTATGAGTTCCTCTGAAAAAGAGTTTGTTTTATTGTGGTTTATTATGTTGATGTTTAGAACCAAACCATTGGCCATTGGAGTTAAATATTACTTCTGAGAACGTATCTCTTAGTATTTCTGAAAAAATAGGTTTACACAGGTCCCAGAAGGCCAGAGATCTGGATTTCATATAGCCTGAAAGAAATGATCGGGAACCGAAGCTTTAGAAGAAGAATAAAGCGCAGCATGATTGGATGTTAAAGCTTCACCTTGAACTTCTTTCAAATGAGACTTCTTTTTTTTATATGACACTTTTTCTACCCACCTGAATTATCACCATTTTAGGATGCCCATATATAAGGAATGCATCTCTTACATTACAATTTATCTAATATTGTAAAAAATATATTTTCATAAGATGTTCTTTCCTCTTTTTATAATGTGGTATTTCGTGAATTATTTATTTATTTATCTAATACTACTACCTTGTTAGGGCACTTTCTTAAAATAACACTCTCCTTATAGAGCCGGCAACAGCGCACCATCTGAACGATATAGTAGAAAGAAGAAGCAACACAAGCGACAATCGCTTAGTTGCAAATTTGCCCATAATGGCTGCGGTAATTAATGTTATTTTCTTGCATTGTTCTGAAGTCGGATCTATTTGTATTGTCACGAAACTGTTCGTGACGCCACGCCTTGATTAGCGTGTAGCTCGGATCCGGAATCGCTCTACATCAGGTGAGAAGAGATAATAAAGAAAGCACTTCGGATAAACAATAGCAACGTATATTGGTCAAACTTAACGAGAAAAGATTAACAATGTTTATCGGTCAGAAATGTTGATAAGATTATATTATACCCAAGTACTAAGGTGCGCATGCTTTCTCGATTGAGGTATATTTATGAATTGTTTATAAGTCTTTGGTCACTGTTTTATAAATATAGTTTCTCTTAGGAGTTTGGGTGGTTGTGTTTCATTTATAGTTAGTTTGGGTTAGAATCACTTAGGATTTGCACTCTTAAAGTTTGCATTTGAACTTTACTGATTTTTACTTTGAAAATTATCTTTTAATAAATCCCCTGTAGATTCGGCTTGTAATACTAAGGGAAGAAAACTCCCGAGCCCGCGAGCAATGTGCTCGAGCAAGACGACTCAGATTTAGGTGAGACACAAGGTCTGCTGAACTGAAGGTTCGGTAGCCTATTTATATCATAAAATCTACTGAGCGTTGCATATTTAAGGTTGAAAGTCGCTCGCGTTGTCTGATCGCGTTGTTTATAGTTTGCCTTTAATGGTTCAATATCAAACTTAGGACATGGTGATATTTATTTAGTAGTTTATGCATTTTCGTAGTTCACAATATGCTTTTAAGTGCGTGAAATTTGTATCTAATATTTCGTTGTATATTTAGGTTCTAGATAAGTTAAGGGGTAATGTTTGCCTCGATCTCTACTCTAATGACAGAGATACCTCAGAAAACGTGCAAAATTGGGACATTCAGGTCCAAAACTGTGCCCCGAGATATACTTATATCGACCGAAGCAGGATTACTAAGTACTACACCCATCTTGAACTTAACCATCTGACCTCTTCCAGCCAGCTAGCTCGCAAATACCTCCAATACGATAAGTGGCGTGTGGCATCGCGTCGAAAGCCTTCGCAAGGTCTAAAAATACTGGCAGATATTTCTGATTATTGTCAAGTTTGTCAGTGACATTATGATTAAGTTCGTATATCACTCCAGTCGGATTTTTACGCATCAGATACTTTTCAAATATTATTGATAATTTACTAATAACACTTATTGAATGATAGTTATTAACATCCATAGAATCACCAGCTTTGAAAGCTGATGTAACAGTGGCCGACTTAAAGCAAGATCCACCAATCCTGACCAGTACAAGGTTACAGTTGGTCCGCCATTAGGTACCTCCGACCACAAACTTATTACAACGGTTTGTGAATTGCCACCCATACAGAAGGATCCACCATTGCCTCGCAAAATCTGGCATTACAATTCTGCAAACTGGGACGATCTAAGGCAGTTCTACCTAGATTTTCCTTGGCTCGAAGTCTGCTTTGCCACTGACGACCCGTCAGACTGCTGCGAAGAGATCATGCAAGTAATCTCCTCAGGAATGGAAGCATACATCCCAAATTCCATCAAGTTACCATCAAAAGGAAAGCCCTGGTTCGACAAAAGATGCGAAAGAGCCGTAGGAAGGAAACAGCAAGCCTATAAGTACTGGCAGCAAAATCAGACCGCTGAAAATCGCAATTATTTTATCGAAGCGAGAAACGACTGCAAGCGTGTGATCGACGAAACTAAGGACAAACACAATCAAAGGATCAGGAATAAACTTTTGCAATGCCCCAGTGGTTCCAGGAATTTCTGGTCGGTAGCAAAGGCAGTAAGTAACAACTTTACAAAAACGTCTCTCCCACCTTTGACGGACGAACGTGGCATCACGGCGACTACAGCCAAGGAAAAAGCAAACATGCTCGCCAAAATGTTTTCATCGCACTCTACCTTAGACGTGCCCCAAGGCAAGACTCTCCCCACTATACCGAACATCAACACTACCATGGCAGAAGTCAAGTTTTCTCACCGTGATATTCGCAAAATCCTTAAAGAACTAGATACGCAAAAGGCATCAGGACCGGACGGAATACCTGCCATCGTGCTAAAGAACTGCGCCAACGAACTAACACCCGTTTTTTTCCAGGCTTTTTTCTCTTTCTTACAGAAAAGGGATTTACCCATCCTCTTGGAAAGTCGCTCGAGTGCAACCTGTTCCAAAAAAAGGCAAGAAAACCACGCCCTCAAACTATCGCCCAATTGCCTTGCTTCCAATAATCTCCAAAGTCATGGAACGTGTAGTCAACCAGCAACTACTCAAGTACCTCGAGAGCAACAGAATAATCAGCGATAATCAATACGGCTTGCGCAAAGAGAGATAGACAGGAGATATATTGACCTATGTCACTCATATATGGAGTAGGGCAATTGAAAACTACGGAGAGTCTCGAGCGATTGCGTTGGATATTTCAAAGGCATTCGACAGAGTTTGGCATGACGGACTGCTCAACAAACTGCCGTCCTTGGGACTGCCCGCCTCTCTCTGCAGCTGGCTGGCCAGTTTCCTTAAGAACCGATCCCTACACGTTGCAGTCCATGGACACATCTCGGACACATTCACCATCAACGCGGGCGTGCCTCAGGGCGCAATACTTTTACCAACTCTGTTCCTCATCTATATTAATGACCTGCTGATCGAAACGAATAATCCTGTTTACAGTTTTGCAGATGACAGTACCCTTGTCTCCCACTTTAGATCAGAAAACCCCTTACCAGCGACTGAGACTCATCACCGCAGACAGGAGCAGATTACAGCAATTAATCAAGACCTGGCGAAAGTTCAAACTTGGGGCGACCGAAATTTGGTCCAGTTCAATGCAGCAAAGACCCAAGCAGCAACGTTTACTAAGAGGGCCAATACAGCGGGTCCTGACATCATTATGGCAGGATCGACCATTCCTTCATCCTCGTCAATCAGGCTGCTAGGTGTCTCGGTCAACAGCAATATGTCATGGCATGACCACCGCAGCAGTTGCTCTTGCTGTACAAAGCGCAAATAAGACCGTGCTTAGAATATTGCTCACATATCTGGGGTGCCGCACCAAAGCATACCCTAAAGCTGCTGGATTCCATTCAGAAGAGGGCTGTGCGTCTCGTCGGCGATCCGGAGTTGACCCGGAATCTGGATAGTCTGGAACATCGCAGACATGTGGCCGAGATGTCTCTGTTTTACAGATACTTTCACGGCAGATGTTCCCAGGATTTGGCCCGCATAATCCCGCCCCTGGCAACTCCTGTCAGACAGTCCCGACAGACGGCAGGAGCGCACCAGTTCGTCGTACAACTAGAAACACCTAGAATATCGCTTTACCAGAACTCCTTTGTCTGGCGCACTGCATCACTGTGGAACTCACTTCCAGGACATCTGTTTCCCACTAATTACAACCTACAAATATTCAAGAATCGTGTCAATCAACATCTTCGCACACACACCGCTCGTCGAGCGCCATAGGATCTCCCTTTAGTGTGTGTGCCACTGCCATAATAAAAAAAAAAAAAAGATAGAGCAACGCCACCTGTAAAAATGATGTGTTTTAGCGGTTCAAGAAGATACAGATGATATCTCTTCAACAACCTTGAGTTAACCTTATCAGGACCCGCGGCGCAGTCATTTTTTAGGAAAGTTATGTGCTGGATAATTTTCTTTTCATTTACAGGGATATATTTATTATTTAAAAATGATATGGAATTGTTATCACTGTTATACTAACCCACACTGACCTTTCAGGAACACATTCGGCTCAAGACCGCGGCAGCCTCGGCGGCAGCGCTCAGTGCTCTGTGGGCTTGCCGTAGGGTGATGGTGGGTACCTGGGGACTTAGGCCAAAAACTATATTGTGATTGTGGATCTATAGGATGTTGATTGCTCCGATGCTCATGCATGAGGCAGGATGATTGGATGGAGGGAAGGACGGGATCTTGAGATGGGCTAGTCTGATTCACAGGCGGGTCCAGAATGGGAACACTATCCGGAGCTGGTGCGTACTGTGAGGCCCTGGGGCGGGCATTATCCTCCCCACTGGGCGAGCACACTACTGTTTTCCAAGCAGAAATCATGATGGGGTCTGGCAGTCGTTAAGGCTCAATGTCGGTGGCGGGAGGGTTTTATTCAGCTCCGACAGCAAGGGCGTACTCATGGCGCTGAAGTCGGTCCGCACGCGTTCCTTGTTGGTAAGGGAGTGTAAAGGCTGGATGACTGAACTTGCAAAGCTTAAAAAATTACGCTGGTCTGGGTACCGAGACCCTCGGGTGTACCGAGAAACGAGGCCGCTGGCGCCTTAGCCAGAGAAGGCTTCGCACGTAGATCTTAAGGCCTGATCCCTATGTGGGGATCGCCCTGAGTGTTCGTGAAAGAGCTTTGAAGACCTGAACGGAGGGTCGGGCCGAAGAGGTATGGCAAACGACTTCTGGGATGAGACAGACAAGGCTCATGGTACATGGGCCCGCGAAGATTCTCCCCAGGGGGTTGTTTGTGTCTACCTAGGAAGGAGTGCAGGGCCCTGGTAGGATTCTACACACGCCACTGTAGGCTTAGACGGCACCTGACTCTGCTGAGAACTGCAGAGGAGAGGGATTGTACATGGTGCATGGAGGACGACGAGACCCCATAACATCTACTTACGGAACGCCCAGCTACGCGTGGGCAGGACTCAGCATCTTTGGCGCTACGCCGATCGAGCCAGAATTAGTGCGTTTAAGGAAGACCGGAATCCTTACGGTTCTCTAATGCGGGCTAGGGGGCACAACGGACCCAATTGGTGGCCTAATTGCAAGGCCCTAGGGGGCACTCTTACTGATACTGATACACATGTTATTGTTTTAACTCGCATTTACTTTATTGGTGGCTTCAGAAATAATTCCATAAATCTTTTTAAAATCGTTAGGGTTCTCTTGAAATTTTTATTTCCTTCATTATTTTAATTAAGGTATTTCTATATTGTTTGCATATTATTTCATCATTGTTGCTGTAATTTAAGTTTCTTTTTTATATAATCTCTTGTCTGTATAATCTCTTTTTGAAGGAAAATTATGATATATAATTAAATATGTCTCCACCAATTTGCACAGAATTGTTCAGACTCTAGACAATAATTATGGTTTTAAATTGAACAGTGAACTGATTAAAAATAATAAATAAAATAAATAGCTGTTTAAGCTGAGAAAGATTGTGATGACCAATATTTCAATAAAAAAACAATTACAATAATGCTGGTAGAAATCGTGAGAGAACTCCAAGTGTAAACAGTTGTTCAGGTTCACCGATTCCACCGCCACATCTTGCAGGAATCATTCAGGCACCCCCGAGACCGGTTTCTACCCTGTTAGGGTTGATAAGAACAAAAGTGAAATCAATAAATCGAAACAGGTAAACAGAATTCAATTATTGCTTGAAAGCTATTTTCTAACTCAAAAATCAGTTTAATTCAAAAATAAAGGTAATGACAAATTTAAATTGAAATAAAGAAACAAAACAAACAAACAATTATGATTTTGTACCGACCACGGTCGAGAAGGGCTTGAGAAGGTGCTCTTTAAATAACGAAGTGACGATAAAAAGCTTATATAGGCCGAATAACAACTAACTAAGCTTATCTCTGATTCCCTATATAACTCATAACACCCGATACCGATACCAGAGAAAAGTAGGCTCACTATAGACAGTTTTGGTTATTAATTTCTAAAAATACTTCCTCTAAAATCTAACTAGAACCTAAATAATGTGAACCCTATAGGCCACTTTGATCGAGTTGGGTTGCTAAACTAAATCCGAAATTTAATAACCCTGCTTTTATAGAATCAAGTACCTCTTTTTCTCTGATCAAAGAGCCTCAAGCTCCAAAAACCCACTATCAACACATATGCCCTACAGACAAAAACATACCCACGGCAAAAGACAACGTGGTATGTGTGAAACGATTGTAGACAGATATCAGATATTCACGAGCTTATTTAACATACGGTATGTGAAACGATAGTAGGCAGATATGCCTACAGACTTTTCGATATAGAAAACTTGAAATAATAATCAGATAACGCAAAAAAAATAAAGAAAATGTCAAGCCTACCTTCTCACAATCTCTCACACTGGTCGTCGGTACAAGATAGCTTCAAAATTCCTGCCCTACCATTCCATCAGAACCACATCTCAAAAAAAATTGCACAGACGCGCAGTCGTCTCAAATGTTTCACCTTTTTCCACCTTACGAAGCGACCGATCTTTAAGCATATATGAACTGCATATTTGAAATTATTTAACAATTTTAAATAATATATTCTACTGCTGTGTTTATGTAGATTCAACCCATAACATTAATTCTCATTTTATATTAACGAGATAATTATTATCGACTGATATATTTAAGAGACAAAAATTAGTTTTAAATGAACTTGATGGGCAACATAAGAATTCAGTAGTTATTAATATTTTCGTACTATTTAATGCTGAATTTTCCGCACTGTTGCTACCAGGTCGGTTCAGACAGTAAGTGAAAATAGGTTGAAGATGAAAAGTTATTATTTCAAACCAAAAATAAATACAAGCGCACCCGGAACAACCTGATGTTACGGAATTGTTAAAATTACCGTAACAAGCTTCATATTTCTTATTCACACCATAAGTGTATTTTTTTTATTTGTAACTTTTTCCACTATTTCAATTATTATAATAGTTGAAGTGAGAGTATATTTTTAATACAAAGAAAAGATCCTGAGCTGAAAAATCGAAGAGAGCACAATTCTTGCAACTTGCAACCATGATTTACGTTCGCCGCTTATAAATCCATTGCCAATAAACTATTGTCTAAGTAATAAATTGCCACTATTAGCGCCTTAACGATTAGTATAGTATACCCTACCCTAACGTGAAACAAAGGACGCATCAATCAGGCATACCTCCGTATGCCAATCCGACATGCTTAAAATAAATTAATAAGGAATTTATCGGCTCTTCAAGCTCCAAGAAAAAGAAATACGACGAATCGAAGAGGTTGAAGAAACGCTCGGTTATTATATTACGCCGTTTATTATGAAAATATGAGTAGAACCGTGTCGATAAGGGCGAAACATCATGCAAAATCTAAACACATAAAAGCTTGAAATATTGTTCTAAAGATAAAAGGCCGTAGCGCAAAAGCGCTACGGCCGACCTGCTATATACACATACATATAGTCAGTAGTAGCAAATAAGGCGGAAATGTGATACGAAATATCGAATTCTGTTACAATTGCCTGCGAATATAAATTTGTCCTCGACTTCAAATTGCGTAGCGACCTTATGTTACACATAAATAAGCCTTAGAATGCACCAGAACTCTCGACGTCGCGATAAACTCCGCGAAGTATTCCACGTGAGCGAGATAAAACCGGCAAAAAGCCAGTTCGAACATCTCGCGGAAAGCCAAATTACCTATATAAAGTCCGTAAGTACCAGGCAGCCCGGTCCGAAGCAAACAATTCCCATGATATCGTAAACATGATCTCGTACGGTATGATTCCTATTATGGCGCAAACGGGACGACATAACAGACCCAAAGAAGAAGAAGAAGTCGAAAGTCACTGACCCTGATGGGTACATCTATGAGATAGATAGAGGGCGATGCTGATCAATGTTTTTTTATTTTAAATAAACTACTCGTAAAAATATCACAACACACATTTTTGAAAAACTTGATTATTTATGTGTTCCTGCAGAGAACTGAAATAAATAATAATGTCGTCCATATAGACTAAGCAAATATTATTGTGAAGGCCTGAAAGAACGCTACCCATAAGGCATCGGAAAGTGACAGGCGCGTTTTTCAAACCAAAGAGCATTCTATTAGATTCCAACTTTTTCTACGTTAAAAGCTGTCTTCGTAATTGAGTCTTGATACATTTCGACGTGATGAAAACCTGAGGCAAGATCCAGTGTGGTAAAATAGTTAGATCGTCCGAGACTGTCAAGAATGTCCGAGATGTTAGGAATCGGATATCGATCATCTATCGTTTTCTCGTTTACATTGCGGTAATCGACCACCATTCTCTATTTTTCTCTTCCAGAAGCATCTGCTTTCTTGGGGACTATCCAAACAGGTGATGATCACGGTGAACGGGCGGTTGATGCCGTCCTCCATTTTAATAATTTGATCATCAACTTCCTTCTTATTTATGTACGGGTATCATAATAATAATAATAATAATAATAATAATAATAATAATAATAATAATAATAATAATAATAATAATAATAATAATAATAATAATAATAATAATAATAATAATAATAAAATCTCCTTTATTTCACATTATATTACAGCTGCACACATTATATAGTAAAGCACAGTACAATGCTACAAAATCACAGAAAATAAAATGACGTCACACACTCACCTCTAAGTTTAAAAATCACACTCAAAAAACTTATTTAAAGAGTAGGGTTTCATGCTAACAATTAGAGATTTTAAGGTTTTTTTTTAAATCTATCTATACTCATTTCTTTCATTGTGTCGGGCAACTTATTATATAGTTTTAAGCATACATAATACGGACTCTTTTCTGTTAGCGATAGCCTATACACGGGATACATCATATTTTGACTTCTTGTATTATAATCATGATTGTTAACATCAAATGGAAAATAATTCCTATTCTTAAACATAAACATTAAACATTCATAAACGTACAGACCATAAACACTCATTATTTTCAGTGAGCTAAAAGTTCCCCGACAAATATCATCAAACTTCATATTGTTCATGTTCCTTATTGTATGCTTCTGAATTACAAATATTCGTTGCAAATTCGAACTACACCCCCAGAAAATTATACCGTAACTTATTAGTGATTCAAAATTTGAATGATAAACCATTTTTAGTGTTTCTCTGCCCACATATCGGCCTAATATCCTCATACTATACCCCACTTTACTTAGATTCAAACCCAACTGACAACTGCGCTCTTTCCAATCTAGAAATTCATCTATATGAATACCCAAGAATTTAGTATGGCCCGCTAAGGGTAGATCCATATCAACAATCCTTATGGTATGAGGAAAGTTTGTTTGATTCTACCTTGTTCCAAACAAATTACACTAGTCCATCTACTGGCTTCCTGAAATGCCCTATTAGCATTGATTACCAATTCAGTAAAATTTGAATCCGCAATTAGCACATTGGTTTCATCTACATAGTTTGTCAAAGAGCAATTTGGCGGGATACGATTTAATGTGGTATTTAGGTCATTTACATACAGTATAAATAAAGTCGGCCCCAATATGGTTCCCTGGGGTACTCCAAGGGTATTCGATTCAATGTTCGACCTATAAGTGATACCATTACTGCTTATCATCACACACTGATGTCCATCTGCCAGGTATGATCTAACAAGCTTTTTGCAGAGCCACGGATGCCATATCTTTCCAGTTTCAAAATCAATATATCGTGATCTATACAATCATAAGCCTTTGAAAGGTCTAAGAACATTCCCAATGATAAATCCTTGTTCTCTAAACTTCTTAATATTGCTTGGGTAAACTGAAAAAGCGCAGTTGTTCTTGATCTACCTGCCAAATATCCATGTTGCGTGTCATTCATTCGCGAAAGCCAAAATTCGCGCGCAAATGACGACTTCAAAAAGTTTTGAGAAACTGGGTAATAAGCTTATAGGTCGATAGTTGTCAAAATCATCATGTGAATCCTTCTTATGTATGGGCTTGATAAGCGAGAATTTAAGTTGGTTTGAAAAACTCCATACTTCATTGAATTGTTGATTATATGGCATAAGACATCTGCCACTTTTGGAATACACAATTTAACAACACTAGCAGGAATCTCATCCTCACCACTACTATACTTATTCCTAAGCTTTTTACGAGGCTTTTTAGCAAGTGACAGCAATTCACCTGTCGTCAATCGTCTAAGGTACATTGATTGCGTGATTTCTGGAATGTCACAAGCAAAAGGAATATCATTTAAGCCCTTTAGAAGCTCAGGTATTACATTAAATAGATGCTGATTCATATCATCTGCTATTTTTTGTGGATCACTTTTTATGTGACATTCCACGTTTTTTGTTGACCTTCCTGTTACCTCATGACATATAGACCACACAGTTCTACTTTTATTATCCGAGTTTATAATTCTTCTGCCATACATTTTAGTTCGCTCTTTAATTAAAAGTTTATCATATTCTTTTTTAGCCTGATTATTTACATTTACCTTATCAAAATTGGGTTGCCACTTGATATACTCTAAAATTTGTTCATCCTTGACATGTCTTTTTATCCTATATAAGTACAGCCATACTTTTCTTTCAGCTCGTACGAAACCTGTTTCTTTTTTCAGACTCTGTAACTGTTTTGGTGTCGATTCTTTTCTGTCGTCTAGTTTTATAGATATGGAAAGTCTCATCTTCTGTATCATGCTCATTTTCAGGTCTATCTTTATCATCAGTTAAGTTAATAATTTGAGACATTTTGTCTGCCTGAGATTGCTTTAGCCTCTGATAATTGTCTTCGGAGGCTTTACTTGGTTGTTTTGCTAATTTTTCCTTCATATGAATGGCTTCCAGTTGGTTCTTATTTGTTTGTTTGGGGTTTAATCTTCAAAACTGCAGATTGGTAGGTTTGGGAGACAGTTTTCCTTGATAGTTCTTTTTCAATGTTAACATTTTTTTCCTCCAGCAACTTCATATTTTTGTGTAGTAGGTAAATCATTGTTTTCTTGTAAAAGTTTGTTATTAGATTGCAATAATTGGAATTTCTTTGCATTTCATTGATGATTTTCCGAAGCATTTCATATTCAACTTCTAAATTATTGTTTTCGCTAGTTTTTGCTAAGTCGTTTGAGGTTAGTTTACAGCATTTTGCGCGTGTATCTCCCCCTTTGACTTTGTAAATGTGGGAAATCTCTCTTGGAACATGATGTGTGGAAAATGTTTCCACAATTAACACACACACTCACTGGAACTAACTTTTGTTTTACAACAAGTAAACTTTTAATTAACTTGATCACTTTGATCGTCTGTATCGTCGGCCATCTTGAAAACGATCTATAAGTCTTCGTGTGTATTGGTGTTTCAGCAGTTCTTTTGAATTAATGTTTAATCTTGTTGGTAAAGGTCAACTTATTACTAGGGTTATGAAAAATATGTGAAAATTCCAAAATAACTTTCCTTAATGCGTTTATATCCTGATGATTCGTTCTTAAGAACGATAAAGGATTTGAATCACTGTTTTGTAAAATACCTGTGGTTTCTGTTATTTGTTCAACGTTAAATAAAGAAATTTGTGACTCCTCATAAATGGTAGACATATTTTCAGCATCAGTCAGTGTATATTCTAATAAAATAGATTCATTTGAAAAATTATGAACTTCCAGTGCTAGATTCCGTTTTTAACTTTAGAGATAGTTTGAGGAATAAAATAGTTCGTTTCAGTATTTTCAGGTGTAATGATTTCAGTATCCTTATTTAATCTAGTGTTAAGGTGACATAATTGAATCGAATTTGCTGGAACTTCTAGTGATTGTGTGGAAAAATCGTGCCTAAATTGTAAAGGAATTCTCACTTGTTTGTTATTTAAGATTTTGTTCTGAAAATCGATAATTAATTTATTATCTTGAACAGCTTTTATTCCTATTATTTCATCGAAGTAATCATGGAAGTTAAACATTAAAAGCTCGATATCATTTAAAATGTTGAATTCCTTTAGAACAGGAATTTTTATTTTTCCGTGTGTTTTTTGTGTATCTACCCATACATGTAGTTAACTTGTTTTGTGAATTTATTATGAGAGCTTTACTAAAGTTTACTGCTCTTCGACCTATTTCTTATCTAAATATGATGCTTGATTGCATTCTATAAACTAGTTTTAGAGTAAAATTTCGGGTAAGGAACATTTTCCGTTTTCAAAACTAGTTTTGCAAATTTTTTTCGGGCATTGTCGGAATTTGAAATCCAGTTTTTTTTTAATTTTGCTTTGATACACGAATTTTTAGAAGAAAAACTCTTTAAATGGCACTTTGTTCCGAAAATATCGATGAAACACCGAGACGACAATTGAATAGGATTTTTTAGGAGAAAAACTTTAAATACCTCTTTGTCTCGAAATTATCGGTAAAATACCGAGACGACAGTTGGATTGGGAACTTTTTAGAAGAAAAACTCTTAAAATGCCTCTTTGTTTTGAAAATATCGGTAAAATACCGAGACGATAGTTGGATGGAAAAATTTTTAGGAGAATGCCTCTTTAATAGGGTTTTAGGAGCTTGAACTTCAATTTGGTTTTGAATATATTCATGCCAACAATTCTTGACTCATGATTGTCGCTTAAAAGGTTGGTGTTTGAATATTATAAAATACATACCTTGTGTGGATGTAGTGGATTCTAATTTTATGGCATTCGGTATTTTCAGTTGTAAGTGGACTTTATTGATCAAATTTCTAGACGATCTAACCTTGCTTTCCTTGGTTTTCCTTATCTCTTGGGAGTGTTTTCGACGTGATTTAATAATTCAAAATATAAATTTTTATGAGTGTTTAACTTTCCTAAAGGAAACTAAGTTATTTAAAGCTTTTAAAGTGTGAAGGGTGATGAAACCAAACATGAAAACAAACTCGCAATATGTCACTTTGGGACAATTAACTTTACCTTATCTAGTAATTCCTATTTTATGATGGAAGCTATTTGTGACCATCATAAAATGCCATATTACTTCGGTTCTAAATTAATAGAAAATTGCATTAAATTGTTTTAATTTCTTGTGGGAATCTTTATCGAACCTGTTTTTGAGTCTTGTAGCCAGCCTTATTCGCTAATCGCTCATTCAGCTGTACATATGCCTAACTCACTCAGCCGTTTGTAGTTTTGTTCTTTTTAAAGGCGTGGATTAAAGTTTATGGCAGTTAGAGGGGGCGTCACTAAATTTTTGTTGCAAGAAATTTATTAGAAATTCTATCAGTCTGAAAATCGGATAATAAAGTTTAGTGTGGAAAAGCGTAAAAAAATTAGAATGAGATTGAATTATAGCCTAAATACAGTTTCTAAAATAAATACCAGGAATACAAAAAACCAGTTTATTAAAAAAAGAATACTACTTGGGTAAGACAATCTACTTTCTTAAAATTTAGAAGATTTTCTGAGTACTGATGGTTAATATTATGCTAAAGAAATTTATGGAATGTCACTTAACCTGACCTATTTATGCCACAGGTCGTAATTAATGTTCAAATTACAATTATATTAATTGCTAGAAATTAATATAATCAAATATCAATTATACGATTTAGGTCTGGTACTCACTGCGATTAAACTTTAAATCAAAATGTAGCACTAGTTATGGTACTTAACATTACTAATAACTATATAAAAATCTCAATAAATTACCTCGATACTACTTAACGAGAAGAGTTATCTTTAAAAGAATATTTTATTGTTACCCAGTTTTTCTTCTTCTTCTATGTCAGCCGTTATTCATCCACTCCTGGACATAGACCTCTCCTAATGTTTTCCATGTTATCCTGTCTTGTGTAGTTTGTATCCAGTGTCGACCTGCTACTCTCTTGATATCGTCAAGCCATCGTTTCTGAGGTCTTCCAACTTTTCTTTTAGTCTCTCTTGGTCTCCATATTGTGATCTTTATGGTCCATCTTTCTCTGTCTTGTCTTCCTATGCGATCCACTCACTGCCATTTCAACTTCGCTATACGTTCTAGGACGTATGTGACCCGTGTACATCTTCTGATGTATTCGTTACGAATCCTATGTCTAAGCGGAATTTCTAACATGGCTCTCTCCATTGCTCTCTGTGTTGTTCTTAATCTGCTTACGCTTCTCTCTGTGAGTGTCATCGTTTCAAGGCCGTATGTTGCTACTGGAAGTATGCATGATTCATATACTTTCTTTTTTAAGTTAATAGGGATGGTTCTGCCCTTTAGGTTACGACGTAGCTTTCCAAATGCCGCCTAAGTCAGACCACTTCTTCTATTTATTTCTGCGGTCTGGTTGTCTTTGCCCAATTTTATATTGTGACCCAGGTATATATACTCGTTGAAATTTTCCACAATCCGATGTTCTATGATAATAACTGTTGTTGTATTGCTCATATCTTGGTTTTGCTTAAGATCATCTTTAATCCCACCTTTTTTGCTGCACTGTTAAGCTGTTCCAACATTTCTCCAAGCTGATTGACAACACTCGAAATTAAGACTATATCGTCTGCAAAGTGCAGGTTGTTTAGGTAGGATCCGTCAATTCTTATCTCCTTTTTTACCCAGTTGCTATTTTTTAAATATGTAACAATTTATATGTAAAAATCAGGGAATAAATATCCACTAAGCTACGCTTAGCTTATTCCCTTGACAGCTGGATTATAGAAGACTTCTAAAATGTCTTCAAAATTATAAACTAAAAGGGATTTCCTGAATAAAATAAATAGGGATCAAGAATATAGCTGCACCAAGTAAGGAGAGTTGAGCTCAGTTCTACTGATATCAAGGCGAAACATTCAATAGCAAGGTTTAAATAATTTTAATTAATTTTCTGCCATGGATTTGACAAACAGATGCAATAACTTAGCATAAATATCCTAACGGCCTAACTCTATAGCATATTTTAGGTATTAACGAGAATGAAAGCGATAAAAGGTTGGCAGGGCTTTAGAGGACTGCCTTTTACAAAAAATAGCACTAGATAAGGTTAGAAAACTGAACCTCAGTATCTCTTGAAGTAGTATTTCAGAATATACTTCTCGGCAATTGTCTTTAGAGTTCTCACTAGGAAAATTTAAAGTATTAGCACGATAGAGCCAGAACTAATTTATAGATACAGGTAGGGCTAACACTTAATAATTAAAATAGATCCTACCAGGACTAGCCGATACCTTCAGCCTTCCGTATGTGAAAATCTACTAGTGTAAATGGACGAGCTAGGTGAACCTCTCAGCTGGGAAGATCATTTTCTCCGCAAAACTCTCGGCCTGGTCCACTTGGGATGAGACGGTGGGCTCCTGCTCAAGGAAGGAATTCTTCAGAATAAGTGGGCATCAGTCCCTGAGAAAGACCCTGGTGAAATATCAAACGATCTTTTTAAGCCATCTACTAAAAAGCACATGGGTAGAACCTACCTTTTAAAATAAAGGGGTTATCACACCGCTTTGCACATGATGTTTCACAACAGCATAGTCGATACTCTACCAAAGATACGGGTCACTACGCTTTGTAATATTAACAAAAAAATGCTATCTGGCAATCATCAACCTGCAGTTGAAAACTTACTTGCCATAAAGCACCTTCAACGAGAAGAACCTTCAATTATAACTTCCTTCAATATATCCTATTTTCATGCGCACATATATGTTCGGAAGGCGCTTGCTGTGAAACGGGAGTACTGAAATCCACTCGTAATAGTAATGTTGTGACAATCGATACCACAAGATACACAAAGAAAATAGCGATATAATATTCAGCTACAATTACAACGTTACAACTTCTTACGATTGGAATTATTATTGAATCACTGCGGCAACGGTGCTTATTAAATCATAAATAATTCGCGTAGGAAAAAAAATCGGACGCCCCATAATTTCGAGTCGTGCATAACTCGCGAACGGGCAATTAGTATGACGAAAATACGATTTAAGACCTCGACAAATTTCACTTTTTAAATCCGACATCGATTAATGCATCATTTAAGCCGGAATAAACGAATGCCTGTTTTCTTCTCGTTCGTTTTTCCGTTTCTTCTTTTGCGCGCCGCAATACAATATTTTATCCGATTTTGTGTAACAATGAGTTTTTGTAGTTGCGTTGCCGACTTTTAAGGCTCTCTTTGTACTGGCGTTTATTTGTATTTTATAAAAGGGGGACGACGAATTTAGGACGAGTTAATTGAGTCGTTGGACTACGGTTAAAGTTTGTTTGGGCTTTCACCGTTACGCCTAATTTTGTTCCGGAACGGTTGAAAAATAGTTTAAAAATTTGATTACGCCATATCCAGTGTTTTATTTTTTAGCTTTCACTTTTATGGAGTTTTTGTGGATATGCAGTGAAAACAGTTAAGGGTAACTCAGAAGCTTCATGGACAAAACAGTACACTTGGCAACATTGCCACGTGATTTTTCAATATAAACGTAACGACTATAATATACCCAATTTTATTACACATTAAGCATCCTATATCTATAGGGATTTTTTCTATAAATATCATGCAACACGTTTTTCTGATTGAAATTAAAATGAAAGTAAAGTTTTTTTTTAATTAATTAAAAAGGAACCTAGCCCCGGAGAGTCGTGTTACAATTGCCCGGCCCCTGTAGTGGGGTCGTTTGAGCGCCACCCGTTCTAGCCAACTAAACGGAAAAAGCTCTGCCGGTGTGGTGCAGGGTGGCTAGGTCAGCTCATTAAATCAACCGGTACTTAGTACTTAATTTCAAACCAACAAGAAAACGAGAATATAGGCGGGCTTATTAAATCAATAATTTATCAATTAACTTAACGTATCAAAAAAAACACAATCTAAAAATATAAGGAACAATATATTTGCTACTATGTTCTTTTTTTTTTTTTGAAAACACAACAACAATCTCTCTGGAGTAAAATGTTAAATGGCTATTGAAGTAATTGATGAAATAAACAGAGCACAATATGGAGATTGTGCAGAGACCAATTCAGTTGTTAATACTCGGTTCTGTATACCTTACAACTAAATGCCTTAAATACTACTATCCGAAGTGGGAATTTTGAAAGTGATAATAATATCTAGCAATGAACTGCCACAATAATTAAATCAAATGACTCGATAAGTTAATAAAGGAACAAAACTAGAATAAAACTATTGAAAGCGTGGCTGTCTATGCTTGATTCATATTATAAAAAGAGAAACTTCAGAGAGATTATATTACTTGATAAATGAATGAAAAGAATAAAATTATTGAGCCAACGCTTGACGTATATTAAAGAGAGAAAATTCGAAGCAAACACATTAACTGGTCCGATAAACCAGTGAATAAATTAAAATAAAATTAATGAGCTATCTCGAAGCTTGGCGGTAAAAGTTTGATTTATATTAACAGAAGTATAACTAAAAGCGATTATATTAAACAAATAAACAAACGAATCAATGAAACATAAAGCTTCTGTACTATACCCCAAATCCGGTCCTCGAACTCTGGTGGAGGCGCCGGGCACCTATAGATACCTCAGATACTGCCTCTCGATGGCCCCGAGGGGAAGATCTAGCCGAGATCACGATAGCCCAGTGTCGAGATTGGCTGATAAGTGCTGCTGGTAAAGCCTGTTTCCAACCCACTAGGAAAGAGGTGATTCTAGCGGCAGGTAAAGGTAGTGGCCTGCTGGCAAGCGTGGTGGCCCTCCAGGAAAAAACCTAAAATAACCCAGTGCGCATAAGACGAAGCCCCCTTACTTTAATAAAAACCATAGCTCCCCCTCGCATGAATATATTTTCTTTATAAAACAAACTCCCCCAAAAAAAATTATCCATGAATTTTCAATGACCATCGGCAAATAAAAGATACTAAGGTTCAGGCAACTTGAATATAAAAAAGATGGGTATGAACCACTCCTAAAAGAAAATATAAACTTCCCCATACGATCAAAATTAAAGTTACATTAAAATAAATAAAAATTCGGATTAGATAAAATGGAGTAGATAAGATAACATGTGGGACGCAAAAGCAAATGGCGGTATATGCACAAAAAAAAGGTAACACAGATAAGCAATTAAATCATTTAGGCAAAAACGGTAGCAATAATTATCTCGATCATGTGTGTGAGGGCTAACTGTGAGATATTTGACGGTCTCGGTCTTATATACCGAACGTGAAAAGCCTCTAGTAATAATGGAAAAAAACCGTTAGCATCATGTCATCCACGTGCGTCAAGGCAATAGAAAAATATTAATTTCAGAGAAAATGCTTACCCAGTACAGTATGTAGATCCCGAAAAATCGGTCGTGTCAAAACACAAAGAGATTTCACAATATATCCCCAATAAATGGGTTGAATTAAATCACAAACTAAATGTGGAGTCTCTATACGACTGCACTAGGAAACGTTCTTCTCGCCTTGAAAGGGAATCTCAGAAGAACTCTCGATTGTCAATTTGCCTTTCTCATTCTACGAGATCCAACGCTACGTCAAATCAGCTAGTAGGGCGTAGCAGTAGGGCGAAAACATGCCGAGTGGTTCGATACAAGGAATAATTTTAAGATAATAAACGACCGAGTTCTCGATTATTATGAGGGTAACATGACGGCGGAGACCACGAATAGTGAGCTAAAATTACATTTTTCAAGAAATGCTAGGAAATACTCTTCGGAGAATGATAAACCTTTAAAAATCTAAATCGAGAGCGACAAACACGGATGGATAACCCAACCCTATTATTTGGAACGAACCTTACAAAAACCACAGTCTGCCATATATGGCGATACATATATTTAAGGCAAATGTTTATCTTCAGAAATGGCGGCCGATGATTGGTATTCCGCAACCAAAGGGTTCCCAAAAGGTTATAAAATATGCCAACAAAATTAAAATATGGATCGACTTGTCAAATGCAGCGCATTTGCTGGCTTCACTAACAGAATTCTTAAAAAAGATATATAAATCAGTTAGTTGACCGTTCTACGGTAATGTAATATAAATCAAGCTAAGCTATTCTAATAATAATGTGCATCGCTTATCAACTAAAATAAATAAAATCACAATGTGTTATAAATGCTAATACGAATATATCCTTAACTTATACTTAGAATATACATAGTTAATTTATATTCAGTCAAAGTCAAAGTCAAGTATGCTTTATTGCCACAGAAAAATTCAAATAAATTTTATGGACAAAGCGAATTAAAATAAATAAACTAACCATAGTAGAACAAATACAAAACAAAACAAAACTTAATATATACAATAATATATAAGATAAAAATAGAACAACAAGCAATTTTCAAGTTGAAATTGGTCACGATTTAACAAAAAAAACTATATTACAGAACATCATAAGCAGTTGAATCAGATACACAGGAAGTACACAAAACATAGGGTAAAGAAACTCAGTGTTATCAAAATATGAAACATACATTATAGCGAAGCGTGCTGTTGGGAAAAATAAGGAAGGTCATGTCGGTGAACTTGACTCGGACGATGTGCATAGGCTGCAGAGTTGAAATACCCAGTAAAAGTAAACAATACAAGACTAAAATTGATGGCTTGGTATTTAATTTTGTGTAATTCCTGTATATCCGAAAAATCACTCATTCGTCAAAAAGATAATCCTATACCTACTATAAAATTCTCTATAAAATTCTCTTCACCGCCGCACATGATGCCCAACAGAAAAATTTAATAACGATTAACGATTAGTTGAAATTAATGGAGAAAAAAATAAAATCTAATCCACGCAAAACTCATTTATAGAATAATAAGGTCTTTCTAGTAGGTAAGCTTTCGTTTTTTCACGAAATTTAGGAAATGTAGGGATGGATTTAAGATGTAGCGGGAGTGTATTGTATAACTTCTTGGAATTATAAAGAATAGAATTTTTTGTATTAAGAAAAGCGGCAACTTCAAGCAAACTGTTAGCAAATCAAATCAATAAATTTAGAATTAATAAACCGATGAGTGTAAAATACAGCATCTTTTTCCTAATTGCGGCATATAAATGAAATTTAAAAAATATTTGACATTGGCAAAATCGAACTGTTACAATCACTAACTTTAAGTACGATACTTACGAAATATTCAGTTGAATGACGTTTGTGGTTTAACTAAAATTGAAAATTGTGAACAGAAGACATGGAAGTAAGATCCATTTGGTCAGTTGCCAAAGCTGCCAATCAGGGTTTCTCAAAGACGTTAATCCCACCACCGACCAAAAATAATGGCTCAATTGCGGAAACGGTCAAAGAAAAAGAGAACCTTTTTGCCGAAATGTTCGCATCTAATTCTACTTTAGATCCTCAAGGAAAGACTCCCCCAACTATACTGAGAGTGAATTCCTCAATGTCAGGTCTGGTATTTCGCCTACGCGATGGCGTTCCGGCAATAGTGCTACTGTACTAACAGCTCCACTATGCAGGCTTTTCTCCCTTTCATACCGAACTGCATGCCTTTCTTCTTGCTGGAAAGGCGTTCAGGTACAACCAATCCTGCTTCTATGTGTTGAATTTCTATTGTGCAAAGTAAATAAAATTCAATACACTTCCATATATCAGTGAAATTTATTTAAAAGTAAAACGTGTGACAAAATATAAAAAGACAATTGCAAGACGGTGGCCAACGCAGTTGACCTGCCGAAGATACTTAGATGACTAACTTAGGTACTAGAGTCATAAAACTAAAAAGGACACTTAAGCGACCCACACACAAAACAAAAGTTACCAGATGGGTCCGCATATTGCCACTTTTGAAAACGAAAGCGTCGCCAAATACGTACCTACTACTTACAAAGACAATTATAAAACATCCAAATTATACAGTGCCAGTGGCGGATTTGCAGTCTCGGCCGCCCTAGGCCTCAAGTTATCAGCCGCCCCTTTCTCAGCGTCCACCATATAGACTACATAATGAAATTACTTTATTGCCAACTTAAAATCTGGCCGCCCTAGGCCCGGGCCTACCGGGCCTTAGGGTAAATCCGTCACTGTACAGTGCCGTATCATTAATTTCAACACTATGGCTTTCCAATTTCTTAAGGGATCGCATCCGAGTTGGTATTGATGGACATATTTCGGAAGAAATTAAAATCAATGCCGGAGTTCCTCAAGGGTATATATTATATTCCACACTGTTCCTGCTCTATATTAACGATCTCTTAGATAGGACACATAATTATATTTACAGCTTCGCAGAGGACAACACTCTTGGAAATAAGTAGAGATCGATTTCTAGAACACACTGGAATAACCACATAAGGTACAAATCGTATCCTAGTGATTTGAACCTTATACGCGATTAGATTACGTAATGGAAACCGATTACCTTTGGCGATGTACCAAGGTAATCTAGAGCTTGCCGCCGCATTTAAACAAACTGGACAAGACCAAAAACTAACATATTTCGAGCCACCTGCAAAAAAAGTATCAAAGAGTGTCCTCGGCTCGGCTTGTGGTCGTTCCACCCACCGGCCGGCATCGGGTCGCGTTTTTGTCGCGCGAGACAGACGCCGGCCGGGTGAGTCATCGATGTTTATTGGTCGCGCAACCTTTCCTATACGGCCCCGTACGCACTCGTGCGACGTTTCTGGTTCGGCGGCATCCCAGCCAAAGTAACGAGGTTACTTTCGTTTGACCGTGAGAACTTTACGTTTTTGGATGTGTCCATATAATAGTAGGTAGGTATCATTGTAGTACACTATGGATGGGATAGTTTGGATTATGATTTTGAAACTTGTTGAGAAATGAAACAGGCAATTTATTTATTTATCAATGAAAATCATCTATTATTTCCACAAGATGGAGCCCGACCACGCGATAGAATGGCCGGGCATATCACCGGATTTAATCTCACTTGACTTTTTCTTATTTGGATATTTGAACACTGTAGTTTATAAAACACATCCTCATATAAGAGCAAATATTAAAGGTGGATTGATTTCAAAATGTACTCCCTATACATGATACGATTAAACTTCATCTTATCAAGACCTGGATTGAGATTTTACAATACAACAAGTTATCGAAACTTGCAAATAAAACTATAAATCGAGACGAGGAATTGAGATAAGTTTAAAACTGACATTTTGAGAGGGTTCTCGTTTCGAAATTACGTTTGATGCAAAGAAAATATGACACATTTATTTTAGCAATTATTTTATTAACAATTCAAAATTTGAAATCGAGGCTTCGAAAAACAAGATTGGGGATAGGTGGAGACGATGATTTCATTTTTAGGTGAAGGTCGAGCGTGAAGTCTTGGTTCGCCTCGATATTGAGTACGTAAAAAACTTAAACTGATATGACTATGATAATATATTACCCCGACTGAAATCGAGCATATCGATCTTGACTTTTTCCTTAATTTTTTTGAATATTTCTTTCTTACTTTGTAATGATAATTACATTTATTATTTGTAAGTTTGCTACTCTATGCTATAAAAAATATATTCTTAACTTAGATCGAGGCAAGTAAAATCGTAATCGAGCCTTACCTGCATCTGGTGTAGACGGCTCCAGATCAATACAATAAAAAGCTACGATCTTGGTCGAGGCTATGATTTATTATCCAGACTGAGATCGAGCATTCGGTCTTCGAATTTTCTCGAATTTTTTAATATTTCTTTTATAATTTGTAATATTTAGATACATATATTATTTGCAAGTTTGCTACTCTTTACAATGAAAAACATATTCTTAACTTAGATCGAGCCAGTTAAAATCGTGATCGAGACTTACCAGAATGTGTTGTCGATACCAATATTGAGGTCTTAGTCGAGACCATGAATATTTATTATTCAGACTGAGATCGAGCATATTGGTCTTGGCTTCTTCTCGAATTTGTTTAGTATTTCTTTCATGATTTGTAATATTTAATTATTTTATTATTCGTTAGCTTGCAATGAAAAACGTATTCTTGGCCCAAGTGTGATACCTACTGTTCAAATCATGACTACCCCTCGAGATCGAAATCCTAAAAATCTTAAATATGGAGATTTTGATCGAGGCCATGGTTTATTATCCAGACTGGGATCGAACATATCGATATCAGCTGCTTCTCGAATTTCCTAATATTTATTTCAACTTTTGTAGCATTTATTAATTATTTTTAAGTTTGCTGCTTTTTGCAATGAAAAGGTCATCTTGACATAGATCGAGGCAATTAAAATTGTGATTGACAGACTTACCTGCATCTGGTGTAGACACCTCGAGCTGCAAAACTCAGAACTGGGATGAGACCGTGAATTATTATCCAAACTGAGATCGTATTGGGTCGTTCTCGAATTCTTTGAAATATATTACATATTTTGTAATATTTAATTATATTTATTATTAGTTATTTTGCTACTCTTAACACTAAAAAACGTATTTTCTCTCGATATCGAGGTTGTTAAAATCATGATCGAGACGTAGGTACACGATCCCGTTGTCGACGCCTCGAGAACGAAATAATAAAAACTATAAAACTGAGATTCTGGTCGAGACTATGATTTATTATACAGACGGAGTTCGAGAATATCAGTCTTAACTTTGTATCGAATTTTGTAATATTTCTTTCATATTTTATATATTATTTGTTACTCTTTGCAATAAAAACGTATTCTTAACTGAAGATCACGATTCTAAAATCATGATTGAGATTTACCTGATTGTCCACGCATCAAAATCGAGACAACCAAAAGCAACATAACTGAGATCTTGGCTTTTTCTCGATTTTTTAAATATTAGTTTCATATTTTACAATACTTTATTATACTAATTATTTGATAGTTTGCTACTCTTTCCAAGATCGAGATTCATAAAATATAGATCGACACTTACTTGATCTCATTTTGTCAGTGCCTCGATATTGAATCAATAAAAAACTGCAAGACTGAGAATTTGGTCAAGTATATTATTTATTTTCGAGACTGAGATCGAGCATATCGCTCTTGAGTTTTTCTCGATTTTTTTTTAAATTTATTGCATATTTTGTAAAATTTAATTATATTTATTATTTGTTAGTTTAGGTTAGTGGTTTTACTCTTTGTTCTTAAAAATATATTGTTAACTCGATATCGATGCTGGTAAAATCATGATCGAGACTTACATGATCCCGTCGCTAATGCCTCGAGATCGAGAAAATAACAGCAACACATCTGAGATTCTGGTCGAGCCTATAATTTATTATCCGGGCTGAGATCAAACATATCAGTATTGACTTTGTCTCGAATTTTATAATATTTTTTTCATATTTTATATATTATTTGTTAATTTGCTACTCTTCGCAATAAAGACGTATTCTTAACTGACGATCGAGACTTTTAAAATCGTAATCGAGACTTGACTGATTTCCCCGTCGACGCTCAAGATCGAGACTACAAAAAACAACAAAACTGAGATATTGGCTTTATCTCGATTTTTTAAATATTTATGTCTTGTTTTATAATATTTAATGCTATTTATTATTTGACACTTTGTTATTTTTTTTAATGAAAAACATATTCTGAGGTCGAGATCGAGATAGCATTTGCCAGCGCCTCGATATCGAGTCAATAACAAATTACGAGACTAATATCTTGGTCAAGACTATGATTTATTATCCAGACTGAGATCGAGCATTGCCTTGTTCTCGAGTTTTTCAAGATTTATTTCATATTTTGTAATATTTAATTATATTTATTATTTGATAGTTTGCTACGCTCTCCAACGAAAAAGATATTCTGAAGTCGAAATCGAGGCTCTTAAAATAGGTATTGATAAATATTTCATTTCATTTGTCAGTGCCTCGATATTGAGTCAATAAAAGGTGCCAGACTGAGATCTTGGTCGAGCCTATGATTTACTATTCAGTTTTAGATCGAGCATATTGGTCTTGGTTTTCTCTTAAATTTTTTAAACTATATATTATATATTATATATTATATATTATATATTATATATTTTTTCATATTGCATATATTATTATTTGTTAGTTTACTACTCTTTGCAATAAAAACGTATTCTTAACTGAGGATCGAGACTGTTAAAATGGTGATACAGACTTACGTGATTCCCTCAAGAACGAAACTACAAAAAGCAACAAAACTGAGATATTGGCTTTATCTCGATTTTTTAAATATTTATTTCTTGTTTTGTAATATTTAATTATATTTATTATTTGACACTTTGTTACCTTTTCTAATGAAAAACATATTCTGAAGTCGAGATCGGGGCTCTTAAAATGGGGATTGATATTTACGAGTCAATAACATATTACGAGACTAAGATCTTGGCCAAGACTATGAGTTATTATCCAGACTGAGATCAAGCATATCAGTATTGCTTTTTTCTTGAGTATTTCAAGATTTATTTCATATTTTATAATATTTAATTATATTTATTATTTGATAGTTTGCTACTCTCTCCAACGAAAAAGATTTTCTGAAGTCGAGATCGAGGCTCTTAAAATAGGTATCGAGAGTTATTTTTGTCAGTGCCTCGATATTGAGTCAATAAAAGAATGAGCCTATGATCTATTATCCAGATTTAGATCGAGCATTTCGGTCTTGGCTTTTTCTTGAATTTTCTATGCTTAGCTTTTTTAAAGCTATATTTTGTAATATTTAACTATATTTATTATTTGTTAGTTTACTGCTCTTTGTACTGAAAGACGTATTATTAACTCGATATCGAGGCTGTTTAGATTGTGATAGAGACTTACATGATCCCTTTGCCGATGATTCGAGATCGAGACAAAAAAACACTAGAAAACTGGGATTTTGGTCTAGACTATAATTTGTTGTTCAGACTGCTATCGAGCATATCAGTCTTGACTTTTTCTCGAATTTTGTAATTTTTTTTTCATATTTCATATATTATTTGTTACTTTGCCACTCTTTGCAATAAAAACGTATTTATAACTGAGGATCGAGACTGTTAAAATCGTGATAGAGACTTACCAGATTCCCTTGTTGACGCCTCAAAGTCGAAACTACAAAAAGCAACAAAACTGAGATATCTGGATTTTTTAGATATTTATTTCTTGTTTTGTAATATTTAATTATATTTATTATTTGACACTTTGTTACTTTTTCTAATGAAAAACATATTCCGAAGTTGAGATCGTGGCTCTTAACATGGGGATTGATAATTACGTGATACCATTTGTCAGTGCCTCGATATCGAGTCAGTAACAAGTTACGAGACTAAGATTTTGGCCAAGACTACGCTTTATTATCCAGACTGAGATCGAGCATATTGGTCTTGGCTTTCTTTTCAATTTTTTAAGCTATATTTTGTTATATTTAACTATATTTATTATTTGTTAGCTTACTACTCTTTGCACTGAAAGACGTATTCTTAACTCAATATCGAGGCTGTTTAAATCGTGATCGAGACTTGCATGATCCGTTTGCCGATGCTTCGAGAAGGAGACAATAAAAAAACTAGAAAACTGAGATTTTAGTCGAGACTATAATTATTTATTGTTCAGACTGAGATCGAGCATATCAGTCTTAGCTTTTTCTCGAATTTTGTTATATTTTTTTCATATTTCATATATTATTTGTCAGTTTGCTACTCTTTGCAGTAAAAACGTATTGTTACGGCTAACCTAACAACCATCCGAACGTTTTTGTGCTACCCTATACAACTAGCCGCCGTGCCCCTCGCTTCTTTGTCTGTATGAGTCATCACCCGGCCGGCTGCGAACAGGATCGCTGGAATTATCTCGATGGCCTCGTCGAGATCGTATAGAGTGGCTCGGAATACTTCCCGAATATTCGTGATAGATTTAAGATTATATATAAGCAGACCTAAGGCGAATGTTAGTCAGTCGGTTAGCAGTTCAGTTCAGTTAATCATTGAGTGTTGAATAGATATTAGTTGTAAAGTTATAAGAGTAGTTTAAAGTGTTAAATTGTATACAGTGATAGTGAATAAAGAGAGTATTAGTTGAAAATAGTCAAGTTGTAATTTTGTTAAGAACCCACGGGAAAAACGTAACATTTGGTGTCAGAAGTCGGATTGTGAAGGGACCGGACTTGCGAAGTTTTTTTCCAGGAAAGAAGAGGTACAAGTACGTCAACGAGACCGTTTGATTGGTGGATTCTGGTAAAAGTTTATAACATTCCATGGTCAATACAAGGCAACAAACGGCAGAAATGGAGCAAATTAATAAAATGTTGGCCGATTTCATGGAAAATCTAAATGCTGAGAGACAAATAGAACAGGACCGGTTGCAGAAAATTTTTCAAGATCAAGAAGATAAAAGGCAAGCAGACCAGGACCGGCTTCAGAAAATTTTACAAGATCAAGAAGATAAAAAGCAAGCGGATCGGGAAGAGGATGAACG
>MU185765.1:39760-51137 GCA_016904865.1 Pissodes strobi | reverse complement strand
GTATTTAAAGCCTGAATCTCGAGTTGATTGCATGAGTTTAGATTTTAAGTCTTAATTCAAAATAAACTACAAATTGAGACTTTAAAATTAGAATAGTTTGATTTACGAGGAATTCAGTGCTTAAAGTCTGAATCTCGAGCTAAATGCATGAGTTTAGATTTTAAGTCTTAATTCAAACTAAACTACAAATTGAGGTTTTGAAATTATAATAGTTTGATTTACGAGGAATTCAGTGGTTAAAGCCGGAATCTCGACTTGATTGCATGAGTTTAGCTTTTTAGTCTTAATTCAAAGTAAACTACAAATTGAGACTTTGAAATTAGAATAGTTTAATTTACGAGGAATTTAGTGTTTAAAACGTGAATCTCGAATTAAAAGCATGAATTCGAAATTTAAAATGTCAAAACTGAAGTTTGAAAGCAGATATTTAGACTTTTAAGTTTACTAAAACTGAGCTTTATCCACAATATCGAAACTGAATTTTTGCACTCGACGCGCGTTTCGCTAATCATGTTAGCATCACCAGGAGATGATGATGCTAACATGGTTAGCGAAACGAGCGTCGAGTGCAAAAATTCTGTTTCGGTATTGTGGATAAAGCTCAGTTTAAGTGCATGTTGCCGAAGGTTCCAAACCCCAACATAGCTTTCAAGTTTAATTTTAGAGTTCAAAGCATTGTGAATTCAAACCATTAGGCCCGAATTAAGATTTTAAGCCAACTATAAATTTTAACCTTAAAACCTCAATTCACATTTAAGCGTGTGACTTCAGTGCTGAAGGCCTGCATTTATTGTAAAAGCGTTTATACAAAATTTGAGGTATAATTTGAGACTGAAAAAATTATATTATAGATTTTAGGTCCGAATTCAGAGTCCAAAAATAAGGTATTAAAACTTTAAGGTTTTAATTGGATTTTGAACGAAAGTGAGACTTGAGTTTAGATGAAATCAAAATAATCGTTACTTCCATGCTTAAACTTTCTACTTATAAATGATAATTCAGTGTTTTAAGACTAAGTTTTGAATATTAATAAAGCCTGGATTTGAAGTTTAAAGAGTCTAAATTTTGGCTTTTAACACTGGATTCAAGGTTAAGAAGAATATTGAATTTAAATTTTGAATTCATAATAGCGCTGAATTGATTATATCCGAGTCCAATCATAGACATTGAATTCAGACTATAAAGTTTGAATTCAAGCGCGGATTTAGATTTTTTGGTGTTAATTTATATTAATTTAAAATGGTGGAATTCAAATTTTCGGATTCTAAACTTCAAATTAAGACTTTAAACTTAAAGTCCAAGTTGTAATGGTATGGTTTAGGGGTTTAAACGCTTAATTTGCATTTTAATCTCTCACTTCAGTGTAGAGAGTTTGAATCTTTGCAATAAAACCGAAGATCATAGTTGAAATTTGAAGACATAGACTAAGATTTTAAAGCCTCAAATTAGAAATCGCAACATTTACAGTTCAAAGTTTGAAGTTTGAATTCGGATTTATAGCGCCGAATTGGAACTTTAGACCTAAAGCTTAGAATAATTTGATTTAGGAGCTTAAACTCTCAATTCAGAATTGAGTGTTTAAAGCTATTTCGAATTGAGGGCCTCGATTTACAGTTTCAAGAGTCTAAATCGGAGAACTAAAAGCGAGGATTTAGGTTTTTATAACTGATTTGGGAGTTAAAAACCGTAATTCAGTTCTCAAGATTCGAATTGAGTTTGATTTTTAAGCTCAAAATGTTGACCATAGAATTGCCTGAATTCAGCTGATGAGTTGTGTACAACTTTTTTGCTCTATAGATTGCTCCTAGCTTTTATCCTGCTGCCTTGGCGATTTTGGTGACGTGACTACGCCAAGACATGTTGTTTTCTACGTTGATGCCCAGCAAGCTTATAGATGAGACCAGAGTCAGTTTTTGTTATGTCATTGATAAGTCAGGTCCTGCGGTGTTTGATTTTTTTTTAAGAAGACAGCTGCTTGAGTATTTTCTGCGTTAAACTGAAGATTATTTTCTTCACCCCATTCCACGATGTCGTTCATACCCGCATTGATGGCAGCAGTCATTGGAGTCCGCGACATGAATGAGCATATAAGAGTATTGATAACTGCATAGCTGTAAATAGAATCGTTTGTCATGTCTTAGGGATCGTTGATATAGAGCAGGAACAGTGTGGGAGATAATATACACTTGAGGGCCTTCGGTATTGATTTTAAATTCCTCCGAGAAATGTCCATCAATACCAACTCAGATGCTTCAAACCCTTAAGAAATTGGAAAGCCGTAGAATCAGTGCTGGTGATAGTCCATATGCTGTCAGTTTGCTTACCAATCTGTCATGCCATACCCAATCAAATGCTTTGGATATATCGAGAGCCACTGCACGAGATTCGCCATAGCTCTCGATGGCTTTGGTCCACAGGTGGGTCACGTAAGTCACGAGATCTCCCGTGGATTTGTGCTTGCGGAAGCCATACTGGCCATCGCTTATGATTCTTGCCGATTCGAGGTACTTTAAGAGCTGTTCGCTGATCAGTTTCTCCATGACTTTGGACATGATGGGCATTGAAGGGTAGTTATTTGGAATTGTTTTTTACCTTTCTTCGGGAATGGTTGCACTTGAGCGCATTTCCAGCTAGAAGGAAAGCATGCAGTTCTGTATGATAGGGAGAAAAGCCTGCATAGTGGAGATGTTAGTTCAGGAGCACATTTCTTAAGCACTGTTGCTGGAACGCCACCGCTTTTTCTTTGGCCGTTTCCGCTATTGAGCCATCATCTTTGGTCAATGGTGGGATTTACGTCTTTGAGAAACCCTGATTAACAGCTTTGGCAACTGACCAAAGGATCTTGATCCGTTATTACAACTGACCAAAAAGATATTGATCCGCTAGGACAGTCTCTCTGAGAAAGGTATATTATAAGAATAATCCCTTCTTTTTCTTTGCCAAAATAACATTTCTACAAATGTTTCCATTTTAAGTTCTTTTCAACTCACTGTTACTTATTTCGCCTCTATACGCTTCATATGACATTTGTCATTTTTCATCTGCATCGACAACTTCATTTGAAGGTTATGTCATCTGTCTAGTTTACCATATGGCATCAGTCATCTGTCAATTTTCAACCACGTAGGCTATTCCTCCATTTTTGTATTATGATATCTGCTTCTTTTGACATTGACATCTATCAATTTTCAGTCACGCGGACTACTCTATTTTTACATTACGTCATTTGTCATGTTTGACACTCGGCAATACGGCATCTGTCATCTGTCACTTTTCGGCCACGGAAACTTTTTGGATCTGACCCTGCTCTTGGACAAGGTTTAGACTTTTGCTGGATACTACTTCCAGCCACAAAAAAATCTTGTTTCTTATGTTAGATGTCAAAGCTACATATCTCGACTTTCGATGAACATCTTTATGAAACTAGACCGCACTGTTATTCGTCAACTTATCTGATGGTATCTTCGCAGTCCTTTTACCCTCTATAGGGTGTAGTGATACTATTTTAGGTATGTGTTTGAATTTGTTGTTTCCATGCGTTTCTATCTTGTGCTAGATGTATTGCCTCGTGCATTGAGTGTCCGGTCATTTCTTTTAATCTGTCGGTCCACCTCATTGGAGACCGTCCTTTAGGTTTTTTTCCCTCAACTTTTCCCTCAACCACGAGGTTTTCCATCTCACTTGTTCTTCTAGCTATGTGGCTAACGTAGCTGAGATATGCTCTATATTTGGTTTAGTAGACGCTTTTTTATATTTAGTTCTTTGACAGAGACGTTTGTTCTGTGCTCCACCCATGACATTCTTAGGATTCGTCTGTACACCCATAATTCGAAGGCTTCAATTCTTTTTCGATCTGTTTTCTTTAGTGTCCATGTTTGAGCGGAGTAAACAGCAATTGGGAAGATCAGGGAATTGGCCAGCATTACTTTCACTGTTTTTGTAATGGTTTGATCTCTCCATATTTTTGTGAGTTTAGTTGTTGCTGATCTGGCCTTTGCCAATCTTCTCTTTATTTCCTCTGAACAGCCTCCATCTTTGGTTATCAACGATCTCAGGTATACAAACTTGTCCACAACATCATATCCCGCTACGTTTTTCATATTGGATGTGTCATTGGATCGATCGATGATCATTACTTTGGTTTTTGTTTTGTTGATTTTTAAACCATATTCTCTACTATAGTTCTCTAATTTGTTCATTATATTTATTAGTTGTTCTTCGTCTTTAGCAATAATCAAGGTATCGTCCGCATACCTCAGGTTACTTATTTTCCTTCCTCCAATTGATATTTCACCTTCCCAATCGTCAAGGACTTTTCTCATGATGTATTCGCTATATATGTTGTTAAGGAGGGGCGAGAGTATGCATCCCTGTCCGACACCGGCCTCTATGTTAAAAGCTCTGGACACTGTTTGTCCTGTTCTGACTTTGGCGTTATTGTGTTGGTAGAGTCTCTTAATTAAAAATATCAGATGTTTGGGAACACCCATTCCACCCATCACTCTCCACAGAAGTGACCAGTTCACAGAGTCGAACGTATAGTCGTATAGTCTACGAAACACAAATATAATTTTAAGTTGTATTCCCTCGCTTTTTCAATGATCTGTCGGGCATTAAGTAGCTGCTCTCGTGTACCCTTACCGTCTATGAGCCCCCTCTGTTCATCCGATATTTGTGGAAGTAGAAATGTTTTCAAACGTTCATTAATGATGTGGAATGAGAGTTACTGATCTGTAGTTATTACATTCCGTCGGTGATCCTTTTTTATGGATGGGGATGAATATAGATTCGCACCATTCCATTGGCCATTCGCCCGTTTCCCATATTTTAGAGCATAACACGTGCATTACATCTGTTCCATAGGCTTTAAGTATTTCAGCTGTGATACCGTCTGCCCCAGTTGCCTTCTTTTTCTACTTCTGATTTTAAAATCCCGGGTTCTCTTTCTTGTAGTGTTGCTTGTTCTTCGGATGTTGTCGGGCTAACTGACTTATACAAATCTTTGCAGTGTTGTCTCCATACTTCCGCTCTTATAATTGGACCTACTATAACCATTCCGTTTTTGTGTTCGTGGTTTAAATTCTCTAACTGAATATCGTACCTTATCAGATCGCGAGACTCTCCGTGATGGGCGTGGTGTTGTAGTTCCGTGCATATATTTCTTAAATGGTTGTTTTTATCCCGTCTACATTCCTGTTTGATTCGTTTGTTAAGATGTTTAATTACGTATCTTTTTTCGTCCTCTTGCATGTTTGAGTTGTTAATTTGTCTTCTTTGGTCTTTCAATTTTATTGTGTCATTGGATATCCAGTGATTTTTCTTAATTGGTATGTTATTGGATGTGCATTGTGCAAGATTTTACTGCAGCTTTTATCCAGTTCTTCGTGGACATCCATAGAGTGTTGGGGTCTGTAGAGGTGTCAGGCCTTTGAGTTGTTCTTAAATATTCTTGAAAAATTTTCTGATGGGAGTTTCTAATTTAGTATTTTTGGTTTCTGATGTAACGTGTCCCAAGTATTGCAACTTCCTAGCTTTGATGGTTTCTACTATCTCCAGCTCCTTGTTCACTCTCCTCATGACTTCGTTGTTTGTCACGTGTTTCGTCCATGATATTTTTAGGATTCTTCTATACACCCACATTTCAAAAGACTCAAGGCTCTTTACAGTTGCTGCGTTCAGGGTCCGGGCCTCCATTCCATAAAGCAAAGTCGAAAAGGCGTAACACCTTGCTATTCTGATTCTCAGATCTAGCTTCAAATCCCTTGTACAAAGCACTCTTCTCCGTTTATTAAAGTTTGTTCGTGCCTTCTATACGTATTTTAATTTTTTTAGAGGAGTCGTTGGTAGAGCTGATCATTGTGTCTAGATATCTGTAGTTGTACCTGTTCAAGAGTTCTGTTAGAGTCTCATTATTGTCATGATTTTTTGTTGTCTTCATAAATTTCGTTTTTTTTGACATTTATTGTAAGCCCATATCCCTGACCGCATTCGACTATTTTGTTCATTAGTCTCTGATGATCCTCTAGACTGTCGCTAATATAACTGTATCGTCCGCGTATCTGTCGTTGTTAATCGGTGTTCCATTGAGCTTAATACCATCTATTTCTCCCTCAAGCGTTTTTTTCAGGATCTCTTCAGAGTATGCGTTGAAAAGTAGTGGAAACAATATACATCCTTGTCTAACTCCTCTTCTAATTTCGATCTCTTCCGACACTAAATTTGATATGATCCGGAGATCGTTATCGTGACGGACTTTGTCGAATATGCGTATATGTCCTGGTTAACGTCTAAGCATCTCTGTATTAATACGTTAAATGTAAAGAGGGCCTCACGTTTACCCAAACCTTTACGGAATCCAAACTGTGTTTCGTCTATATCCATGTCCATCCTTTAATATATTCGATTGTGGATTATCCTTAGAAACGGTTATCGGACATCAAACTGATGGTACGATGATTATTACATTCTCTAGCGTTTGTCTTTTTAGGGAGACAAATAAAAGTTGAAAGTATGACACCCGAATGCTAAATTCCATTAAAAAGCCTCACCAGAATGTCCATATGCCTCTCTTTTAGAATTTTAAATATATCGATAGAAAGTTCATCAGGCCCAGGACTTTTTCCATTCGGTTGTTATTTTCAGTGCAGGCCTTGTTTCTTTTGCGTCGAGAGCTCTGTGTTCTTGCGTTCCTTTCTCGTCCTCGAATAATTCCTCAATGGACTCTTTCCAGCGTGTATTTCTTTCTGGTCTCCAATATATTTTTGCCATTTTTATCCAGTAATGCTGTACTCTGATTTATCTGTTATAGGCCTGCCAATTCCTTGACCTTTTTATATTAATTAAATAGGTCGTACTTATTTTGAAGAAAGAATTTCTTTGCATTTTTCTTCTTGATATTTTTGCTTGGCTTCCCTTATCTTTTTTCTGATCTCGTTACTAATGTGTTTATGTTTGTGGCTATCTTTGTTCTTGGTTTGTCTTCGTTGTTCCATCATGTTTAATATATCGTCATTCATCCAGTTCTTGTTTTTCTTACTGGAGTCTTTTAACATTTCATTGGAAGGGTCGAGAAGGCAATGTTTTAGTTGTTCCGATTGTTAGTCGATATCATTGTTGTTACTGTCAAGCTTATCCAGATTCTCATTTATTTAGTGTTGAAGGTGTTCTCTTATATCAGGGTCTTTCAGTTTTTTCACCTCTAATCAAGGGGTTCTTTGGTGTCTCTTAATAATTTTAAGTGTAAGTGTGACCTTAGTGATTACTGGTTTGTGATCAGAAGGGTATGTTTCACTGCCTTAATATTTCTTTACATTTTTGGATGCGCTGTGAATCATCAGACATTTGTGATATTAAGTCTTTAAATTTTTGGAAATTATCTGCATAAAGTATTGCTGCGCGAATCCAGGTACACCATCTGGTCACGACAGGCTCAGGTGGTTCTTTGATCATGATATAGTCTATCTGGTTTCTAACTATTTTGTCTGGTTTATCCGTGGGTGATCGCCAAGTATATAACCGCCTTTCCGGTAGACTAAAGAATTTGTTTGTTATTATTAGTTCTTGTTCCTGGCAAAATTGCAGTAGTATATCTCCTCTTTCATTACGTTCTCCTAGCCCCTGGTCTCCCACAATCATTTCAGTCTTCCCGTTGCCTATCTTTGCATGACCATGGTGATTTCTCCATGCTTAGTTATTTTTAGGGCATCTTCAATATGTTGATACAAAGCTTCTATCTTGTCGTCAGTTCCGTCCACCGTAGTTTTGGTCAGTTATCGTTCAGTAGTGTAGCACTACCGCTATTTCAGGGATGTTGTGACCTGGAAACTTCTATAGGATTCACAGCTCTTTCAGTTCGGAGGCATTGGACAGGTGGTTCAAGTAGACGAGTGTCGTCCCAAAAAGAAAATACAATGTAGGACGAGTTGTTCCTCAAATATGGGTATTGGGAATTAAAAAAGAAGTGGTGATGTATCTCAGAAATAGAACAAAAACCGCAATCTTGGAAGGAGCATAAATATGGACAGACAGATACAGGACATGCGCAACTTAAGCAACATTGGGTGGTATATCGTCATATATTCACCATTCAGTAAATCATTCAAAGACATTTCGTAGACCCTCAAACTCGAGTACATACCAATCTGGTGGAAGGATATTCGTCCCGTCTCAAAGGATTCTGTCGGAGACTCCATATCATGCAATCAAATATGCTGCCAGAACATATTGCTAATTTTTTATGGCATGAAATTTATGGAACACAGAGGCCCCATGATACGTTTCTTAAACTTTATTCAACATATTCCTGAATGACATGCTTTTTAAAGTAAAAGTTATATGTGTATTTCTTTGGATTAACTTGGGTTAGTTTTGGTTAGTTTCGTTTCGTTGCGTTCCGGAGCGAGCGAAGCGAGCGGAGGACCACGCCTGAAGTGGGAAAAACTCTCGATACAAATATGTTTGAGGTTAAAATACACACAACGCACTTTTCCTATTAGAAAATTATGATAGAATGGCTAATCTAGAAAAATTGTTATTTTTGATTGCGCTATTCTCCAACGGGTCCAAAATAAGAATTTTTGTGATATTAGTTTAACTTTGCTTAGTTAATTACAATAATTATGTTTACTTGCAGTTCTGTATTTAAGAACTGAGTTAATAACTTACCTTTGATCCTCGTTAGATTGGTTAAATTTTCTCTTATTTTTCTTTAATTTTCTCTCACCCCTCAAGGTTTGTTTCCCTTTATTAGATTTTAGTAGATTTTGAGGTTATTTTGTGGTTCCACCATTTTACCAACAGCGGTGGACTTTGAGCTTTCGGATTTTTGCTTTATACCTATCTTTTTAAGTGGCATGTAAGTTTTGTAATATTTGATTAGTAGCCTTTAATATCAGTAATGGGCTATTTTTTTATATCTGTTGCTGTCGATTCGGATTTGTAAAGATTTATGATTTCCATTAGGGTTTATTGAGAAAAGTAATTTTAGTTCATTAGTTGTTGCTTCCGCATTCGTTCTACAATGCTTAGTTCTCGTTTATTATCTTAGAAGTATTCCTCGTATTGACTATTTCTTCATTTCGGTAGGTGATCTTCGCACTACCGTTTTTTCTTACTTAACTAACGTTTTTTCCCTCTAAAATCCTTGGAAGATACAAATGCAAATTGATTGAAACCGATGATCACGGCTTCTAGAAATTCCTATTGAAGGGACAGGATGTGTCTGCTGAAGTGTAGTGGGTGACTCCACTTTTAGTATTTCTTTTTATACTACCCTCCTGTGGGATCTTGGATTGAGCCCCTGAGTTGTGTTTCACATGACCGATTTATCGGGATATTCGTACTACACGAGAAGCTTTCCGAGTTCATCTTATAAGACCAAGGCAGTTGATCATCCAGGCAACCTTCCAACTATAGAGAAGGTTTCACTACCGGGTTTCACTTCAGGGTTTCACTTTCGGGCTTGCCACGCTTTTTCTTTCTTAATCGAGAGAAAACAGTGGGAAAAAAGAAATTACCTGTAAAGGGTTGCTATACCACTAGCTCGTTGGAACGCACCGGTACGTCGTGGACAGACAAAGGCTTCTGTAAAGAATTAGGACGCAATTAAAATCCACTCACGGCGTCCCAAAATGGCGGCATTTATAGTAGAGGGACAAAAAAAACAAATTCACTCACCTACCTAAAGCAGCATCAAATCCCAGTTATGGGGCGAGTGCCAGGCACTAACGAACAAAACTAACCAACGTAAGCAAAATAAGGCCTGAGACTCTATAAATTGGTCGACCAGAACAATCCCATGAGGTAAAGCTAAAAAACTTCCACAACGACCACTGCCTTAAACAGCAAGCCAACGTAGAATGATTCCCTTCAAAAACTCTCCGGAACCAGATGCTTCCGTTCAATATTCCCACTATAACCACGTCTGGCCAATTAGAGTATAGTCACCCGTCACGTGGCCGCGAGCTGCCATACCGAATAATTTATCTAAAGCGATTTCTAAAGGAAAACGCAGAACTTTGATGTACCAAAGCCCACCTTAAATAATTGCTCGACCTAGCCAAAAGGAAATAAGCATTCGACCCACCATTCATTAGGGAAACATACAAAGGTAAATCACCTTTTCCGTGACGTCAACACAAAATTAAAAAAGTCCTTAAACTGCACGCACGTTCAGGAGTTGGTACCACAAACCGCTACAGAAAACTACTCTAAAGACAACCCAGATGATCCTAATTTTGAATTTTCTGTAGAAGGCAACTGCAATTTATTTCCAGCACTGCATTCACCGGTCGGTAGAGGTCATTACAGCGAGCGATAGTAAATAATAAAATGAACTGCACCAGTTTGTCAAGAATAACAGCATAATATATTTTTACGTGGCTATAGGGAACAAACATCTATTTTGGCGGGTCCGCCATTTACTAAGAACTCTTACCTAAACCTTGATGCTGAGGGAAAGCCGCACGTTACAGGCTTACTATCACCTTTGAGCCGAGCAGTCCCACCTTCACCTTAGAGCAGAGTCACTGCTGAGCGCCCAGCCGGAGAAACCCCTTTCAGGGTTCGACGACTTTCAGATCTAACCTAAATAAAAACAGTATATATTATCAGGATGTTCTTTAAGCTTAGAAGCATATGCCATACTTTAAGTACAATAGCAATAAGCCCAAAAAATAAGTAGAAAGTATATGTAAACATATAGCGATATAATTATATAGCGAAATAAAAAGAACTTACTCAAATTAATGAATAACGCCGATTTCGGAAACACGATGGAAAATATATAAATCTACTTTGGGGTAAAGCAGATCACAAAATGGATAGGACATTATGAAGCCAAAGCTTTAATATTAAACCCCGATTTTGAGAGAAGCTCAATATCCAACTAATATCAATATCGATAACAATATAGAACATATCTAAACCAACTAATATCTCATAATTACCGAGCCTGTGATCCATTGGCTGATTACAATAACAACTGTTCCGAGATATCAAAACTTATCTTGATCGAAGGTGATTATGAAATGGGGAACGACTAGCATTTCTAACAAATTCAAAATCAACTAAGCTAATGACTATTGTTTTAATCACAGCTTACTTAACTGAGGATATTATAGTAGAATTGCAAAAATATCTACTATATAAAAAACATGCTCCAATTTTCCATTTTTGTCCAGCTAAAATCGTAAAATTGATCACTGTACGTCGTCCGAAACTATTTTAATAACGCTAACGTTGTTGGCTGTCATCTAGAAAAGCGAAAACTGGCCTTAAAAGTATTAAAAGTGTCGTATCTCCTGCGAAAGATAACGGCGGCAGGTGGTCGAGACTGAAATACGGGCATAGTTAGAGGCAGCTTTACAGTTTCCCATAA
>MU185765.1:0-21731 GCA_016904865.1 Pissodes strobi | reverse complement strand
AGGATCGTCTTAAGAATTCTTCTAGTACACATTTTAGTAGTAACTTTCGAGGATTCTGGATAGTTTAGATCTAAATTCTTAGCAAAATCAAAGCCAGGTATCCGTGCTTTTTTAATAATCAAGCAATAGAAGATATCCGCTTTAAATATCCTTCTAGGGCAACTTCTTTTTCTGGTAATCCAGAGCTCTGGACCTATTCATGAGCAAGTTTATTGACTTGCTATGGAAGATATATATGAATCGTCTTAAGAATTCTTCTAGTACACGTTTTTGAGTAACTTTCGAGGATTCTGGATAGTTTAGATCCAAATTCTTGACAAAATCAAAGCAAGGTTTACGGGCTTTTTTATTAATCAAGCAACAGAAGATATCCGCTTTTAATAATCTTATAGGGCACCTTATTTTCTTGATAATCCAGAGCTCTGGATAATTTAGATCCAATTTCTAAGGGACCTATTTATAAGCAAGTTTGCCGACCTGCTTAAAAGCTAAGTTATTGAAGATATCTGAGGATCGTCTTAAGAATTCTTCTAGTACATATATTTGTAACGATTTTCGAGGATTCTGGATAGTTTAGATCCAAATTCTTAGCAAAACCAAAGCCAGGGACATTTTTAATAATCAAGCAATAGAAAATATCCGCTTTAAATAATTTTCTAGGGCATCTAATTTTTCTGGTAAACCAGAGTTCTGGATAATTTGGATCCACTTTTTCTAGTACATAATTTTGTAGCGGTTTTTAGAATTCTAGATAGATTAGATTAAAATTCTTAGCAAAATCATCGCCAAGTTTACGGGCCTTCTTAATAATCAAGTAATAAAACATAACCGCTTTTAGTAATCTCCTAGGGCATCTCCCTTTTCTGGTAATCCAGAATTATTGATAATTTAGATCCAATTTCTAATGGACCTATTCATAAGCAATATCTGAGGATCGTCTTAAGAATTCTGCTAGTACACATTTTAGTAGTAACTTTCAAGGATTCTGGATAGTTTAGATCTAAATTCTTAGCAAAATCAAAGCCAGGTGTACGTGCTTTTTTAATAATCAAGCAATAGAAGATATCCGCTTTAAATATCCTTCTAGGGCAACTTCTTTTTCTTAGATCCAATCTCTAATGGACATATTCAAATGCAAGTTTATCGACTTGCTTAATAGCTAAGCTACGGAAGATATGTGAGAATCGTCTTAAGAATTCTTCTAGTACATATTTTAGTAGTAACTTTTCAGGATTCTGGATAGTTTAGATCAAAATTCTTAGCAAAATCACAGCCAGGTTTACGGGCCTTTTTAATAGTCAACAGTAGAAGATATCCACTTTTAATTATCTTCTAGGGCATCTCCTTTTTATGGTAATCCAGAGCTCTTTATGAATTATATCCAATTTCTAAGGCACCTATTCATAAGCAAGTTTGTCGACCTGCTTAAAAGCTAAGCTATGGGAGATATCTGAGGATCGTCTGAAGAATTCTTCTAGTACATATTTTTGTAGTGATTTTCGAGGATTCTGGATAGATTAGATCAAAATTCTTAGCGAAATCAAAGCCAGGATTACGGGCCTTTTTAGTAATCAAGCAATAGAAGATATCCACTTTCAATAATCTTCTAGGGCACCTCCTTTTTCTGGTAATCGAGAACTCTGGATAATTTAGATCCAATTTCTAATGGACGTATTCATAAGCAATATCTGAGGGTCGTCTTAAGAATTCTTCTAGTAGGCATTTTTCTACTAACTTTCGTGAATTCTGGATAGTTTAGATCCAAATTCTTAGCAATATCAGAACTAGGATTACAGGCCTTTTCAATAATCAAGTAATAGAAGATATCCGCTTTTAATAATCTTCTAGGTCATCTCCTTTTTCTGTTAATCCAGAATTCTGGATGATTTAGATCCAATTTCTAAGCAAATTTATCGACCTACTTAATAGCTACGGATGATATTTGAGGATCGTCTGAAGAACTCTTCTAGTACATATTTGTTTAGTAATTTTGGAGGATTCTGGATAGTTTAGATCTAATTTCGTAGCAAAATCAATGCCAGGTTTACGGGCTTTTTCAATAATCAAGCAATAGAAGATATCCCCTTTAAATAACCTAATAGGACATCTCCCTTTTCTGGTAATCCAGAGTTCTGGATAATTTAGATCCAATTTGTAATGGACCTATTCATAAGCAACTTTGTCGGCCTGCTTAATACCTAGGCTATGCAAGATATCTGAGAAACGTCATAAAAATTCTTCTAGTACACACTTTTGTAATAACTTTCGAGGATTCTGGATAGTTTAGATCCAAATTCTTAGCAAAATCAATGTCATGTGTACGGGCTTTTTTAATAATCAAGCAATAGAAGATATCCGCTTTTGGATATCTCCTTTTTCTGTTAATCCAGAGCTCTGTATAATATAGATCCAATTTCTAATAAACCTATTCGCTAAGAATTTTGATCTAATCTATCCAGAATCCTCGAAAATCACTACAAAAATATGTACTAGAAGAATGCTTCAGACGATCCTCAGATATCTTCCATAGCTTAGCTATTAAGCAGGTCGATAAACTTGCTTATGAATAGGTCCATTAGAAATTGGATCTAAATTATCCAGAGTTCTGGATTATCAGAAAGTGGAAATGCCCTAGAAGATTATTAAAAGCGGATATCTTCTATTGCTTGATTATTAAGAAGGCCCGCAAGCCTGGCAATGATTTCGCTAAGAATTTTTATCTAATCTATCCAGAATCCTCGAAAATCACGACAAAAATATGTACTAGAAGTATTCTTAAGACGATCCTTAGATATCGTCCATAGCTTAGCTATTAAGCAGGTCGACAAACTTGCTTCTGAATAGGTTCATTACAAATTAGATCTAAATTATCCAGAGGTCTGAATTACCAGAAAAAGGAGATGCCCTAGAAGGTTATTTAAAGCGGATATCTTTCATTGCTTGATTATTAGAAAGTCCCGTAAACCTGGCTTTGATTTCGCTAAGAATTTGGATCTAAACTATACAGATTCCTCGAAAAACGTCACAAATATATGTACTAGAAGAATTCATAAGACGGTCCTCATATATCTTCCATAGCTTAGCTATTAAGCTATTACGGGCCTTCTTAATAATCAAGCAATAGAAGATATCCGCTTTTAATAATCTTCTACGACATCTCTGGTAATTCAGAATTCTGGATAATTTTAATCCTATTTCTAATATACCTGAATAAGCAATATCTGAGGATCGTCTTAGGAATTTTTTTAGTACATATTTTTCTAGTAACTTTCTCGGATTCTGGATAGTTTAGATCCAAAATCTTAGCAAGGTTTACGAGCTTTTTAATAATCAAGCTTTATAAGATATTCGCTTTTAATAATCTTCTAGGGCATCTCTTTTTTTCTGGTAATCCAGAACTCTGGATAATTTAGATCTAATTTGTAATGAACCTATTCAGAAGCAAGTTTATCGACCTGCTTAATAGCTTAGCTATGAAAGATATCTGAGGATCGTCTTAAGAATTCTTCTAGTACATATTTTTGTAGTAGTTTTCGAGGATTCTGGATAGATTAGATCAAAATTCTTAGCGAAATCATTGCCAGGTTTACGGGCCTTTTTAAGTGTCAAGCAATGGAAGATATCCGCTTTTAATAATCTCCTAGGGCATCTCCCTTTTTCTGGTAATCCAGAATTCTGGATAATTTAGATCCAATTTCTAATGGACCTATCCAAAAGCAATATCTGAGGATCGTCTTAAGAATTCTTTTAGTACATATTTTTGTAGTAATTTTCGAGGATTCTGGATAGTTTAGATCCAAATCCTTATCAAAATCAGAACGAGGTTTCGGGCCATTTTAATAAACAGGCAATAGAAGATATCCGCTTTAAATAACCTTTTAGGGCATCTGTTTTTCTGGTAATCCAGAGCTCTGGATAATTTAGACCCAATTTCTCATGGACCTATTCATAAGCGAGTTTAATGACTTGCCCAATAGCTAAGCTATGGAAGATATGTGAGGATCGTTTTAGAATTCTTCTAGGACATATATTTATAATGTTTTTCGAGAATTCTGGATAATTTAGATCCAAATTCTTAGCAAAGTCAAAGCCAGATTTACGAACCTTTTAAATAATCAAGCAATAGAAGATATCCTATCTTCTAGAGCATCGCTTTTTTCTGGTAGTTCAGAATTCTGGAGAATTTAGATCCAATTCCTAATGGACCTATTCATAAGCAAATTTGTCGACCTGCCTAATAGCTAAGCTATCTAAGGATCGTACTCTTCTAGTACATATTTTTGTATTGATATTCGAGGGTTCTATATAGTCTATATGCAAATTTTTAGCAAAATTGAAGTTATGTTTACGGGCTTTTATAATAATCATGCAATACAAGATATCTGAACATCGCTTTAAGTAAACTTCTAGTGCATATCCTTGTTCTAGTAATATAGAATTCTGGATAATTTAGATCCAAATTCTAATGAGCGTAGTCATAGGCAAGATTTTGGACCTGCTTAATAAATAAGCTATGGAAGATTTTTGAGGTCTGCCCTCTTACGGGCCTTCTTAATAATCAAGCAAAGAAGATATCTAGTAGGCGATATCAATAATCTTCTAGTGCATCTCTATGTTCTAGTAAAATAGAATTCTGGAAAATTTAGTTCCAAATTCTAATGAGCGTAGTCACAGGCAAGATTGTGGACTTGCTTAATAAATAAACTATGGAAGATATCTGAGGATCATCTTCTAGTACATCTTTTTGTAGTGGTTTTCAAAAATCCTGGATAGTAGAGATCCAAATTCTTAGCGAAATTATAGCCAGGTTTACGGGCCTTCCTAATAATCAAGCAAAGAAGATATCTGGTAGTCGATTTCGGTTATCTTCTAGTACATCTCCTTGTTCTAGTAATATATAATTCTGTATAATTTAGATCCAAATTCCAATGATCGTAGTCACAGGCAAGATTGTGGACCTGCTTAATAAATAAGCTATGGAAGATAGCTATAGCTATAGCGTCTTAATAATCAATCAAAGATGATATCTGTTAGTCGACTTCAGTAATCTTTCACAGCTTATTTATTAAGCAGGTTCACAATCTTGCCTGAGACTACAATCATTGGAATTTGGATCTAAATTATCCAGAATTCTATATTACTAGACCAAAAAAATGCACTAGAACATCTCTTTGTTCTAGTAATGTAGAATTCTGGATAATTTAGATGCAAATTCCAATGATTGTAGTCACAGGCAAGATTGTGAGCCTGCTTAATAAATAAGCTATGAAAGATATCTGACGATCGTCGTCTAGTACATATTTTGTAGTGGTTTTCAAGAATCCTGTATAGTACAGATCCAAATTCTTAGCAAAATTATAGCCAGGTTCACGGGCATTCTTAATAATCAAGCAAAAAAAATATCTGGTAGTCAATTTCAGTATTCTTCTAGTGCATCATCCAAAATTCTGGATAATTTTGATCGAAATTCTATTAAGCGTAGTCATAGGCAAGATTGTGGATCTGGTTAATAAATAAGCTATTGAAGATATCTGAGGATCTTCTTCAGTGCTCTTCTAGTACATCATTTTGTACTGGTTTCTAGGACTAGGACTGAATTCTAGGACTCTGGATAGTTTAGATCCAGATTCTTAGTGAAATCGTAGCTTGCCTTACTGGCCGTTTTAATTATCAAACAATAAAAGATTTTTGAAAATCGCTTTAAATAATCTCCTTCTTCTGGTAATACAGAATTCTGGATAATTTGATATGGAAGATATCTAGGATTGTTTTAAGTGTTTTTCGAGTTTAAACCTAAAGTCTTATAGAAATCATAGCTTAATAATCAAGCAATGGAAGATATCTTGAAATCGCTTTAAGTAATCTTCTAGTGCATTTCCTTGTTCTGATAATCCAAAATTCTGGATAATTTATTCCCTGCTAAGTAAATATGCTATGGAAGATACCTGAGCATCTTCCTCAGTGTTCTTCTTATACATTTTTTCATATTGGTTTTCGATGATTCTGGATAGTTTAGATACAAATTGTTAGGAAAGTGGTAGTTAGATTTACGGGCATTCTTAATAATCAAGCAATTGAAGATACCTGGAAATGTCTTTAAGTAATGTTTTAGTGCATATCACTGTTCTGGTAATATAGAATTCTGGATAGTTTAGACCCAACTTCTAATCGACGTAGTCATAGGCAAGATGCAGATCTGCTTAATAGATTTTTGAGGAACGTTTTAAGTGTTCTTCTAGTACATATTTTTGTAGTGGATTTCGAGGAATAGGATAGCTGTAGATCCATATTCTAAGAGATATCATAGCTAAGTTTACGGTTGTTCTTATTAATTAAGCAATAGAAGTTATCTGAAGATCGTCTTAAGAAATCATCTAATGCCTCTTCTTTCTGGTAAACTAGGATAGTTTAGATCCAAAGTTTGACGTGCCTAGTCATAGGCAAGTTTGTAGACCTACTTAATAGAGAAGCTATGGAAGATATCTGAATATTATTTTAAGTATTCTTTTAGTGCATCTTGGAAAAGCATTTCTGTTTGTAATTTATCCAGATGTATCTCATATCTTGCAACCAGGCTTAAACGTTGGGCGCCAAATATGTAACCTTCTAGTTGCTCATTAGGCGGTCTATATGTCTGGTTTACTCAACAGATTAAATTTTTTTAAAGGGCCTGTGTCCATGTCTTGGCAGTTAGGTGCGGGCACCACTAATTTTTTTTTATTATAAATTTGTTACTGATTATTAATCATTGAAATAAAATTTGGAAAAATACCCTATATAAAAACGTTAAAAAGCTTAACTTAAATTAATTCCAGCGACAATATCAGTAGACCACTAAACAGTCATTCAATTATACTAAATCAATAAGATAACTTGTGAGGTAAATATATACCTATTTAGTCGTTAAATATCTATAGGTAAACGAATGGAGCTCAAGTCGATTCCTATATCAAGACGACAAATTAAATTTGCAAATTTCTAGTTATGTGAAAGAAATTACTGCCATGAGCTTTACAGCCAAGTACAGTAAAAATAAATCAATCAGCTATACTGACACTAGCCAAATCATTTCTCTAACTGAGATAATATCAGACATAATAAAGATAAAATTAAGTATCCCCGTAGCAACTATGAAAAGAAGCATACATATATATAATGCACAAAATTAGATAACCTACAGCCTTTTTAAAGTAAGTTCGATAAGCAAAATAAATAAAGCGAGAAAAAACGAGCATATAAATGATAGACATCAAACAGTTTTTCATAAATTAATTAATTAAAATGATATATAACGATACGATTTATGCGATATTGAAGGCAAACGACCTACAGTCGTTTAACTATAAATTAATTAACTATAATTATATATATAACGATAAGGTACATGCGATATTGAAGGCATATGATCTGCATTCGTTGAACTATAAATTCATTAACTAGCTACTACTAACTAACTCAAGGTTGAGCTAAAAATTCCCTCATAGTAGAAATCTTGTTAGTATGATGCATAGTGAAATTATCTGGATGAGGATAAAGGATCGCGTTCTTGATGTTTTTTAGCAAATTTATAAAGATCATTAACGGGGATGTGAATAGCAATTTTATACTTATCGGTGGCCGACTATTATTCTTCGTCCTGGTTTCGAGTAAGGTTTTTACGGCCCTTAATTGTTTTATTAAAATTGATAAAGAAACGATAACCGAGGCAACAATATGACCGCTGGTATATCCTTGCCTCGATCGTTGTTAATCTATGCTCCAGTTCATAGAATCGCTCCTGGCTTTAAACGGTGTAATTAATTTCTCGGAAGTTCGGGCGATACTATATTTCATTGCGAGTATGTATATGAAAAGCGAAAAAACAACCTCGTCGAATTAAACCCAGTGACGGCTAGGAGTTTGTTCGGCACACGTCTTAATGGCCGGATTAGCAGCAGTTGCTTTCTCGGAAGCCGTTCGGTTAATAGCCCGAAGCGGGTGCGACCCTAACCTATCCTCCACGTTAACCGATTAGGGCGCGCCCCGCCAAGATGGCAGATAAAGGAGTTTTTGCGGAATTGCCCTAGAAAATTAAAAGCTGATTATTCTATGGGTATAAAACTCCGTCCTCCGCCTTAGTATTTGAATCGAACATCATGAAATGCAAGCATAATAGAAAAATTGTTGTCAGATTTGTTGAGTACAGCAAGTTACTTTTATTGAGAATTTAAGACTTAAGTTGCAAAAATGTATTTACTTTTACTTAGAATTTTAGAACAAAATACCTGTGTATCTAGATACACTAAATAAATACATAAAATAACTTATTTTGAGTTTTTATATACTATTTTATAATTTAAGGATTAACTTAATTTTGCAAAAATGTAACTATTGGCTAGTATTTAAATATAATATCTAGATACACTAAGTAAATAATACCTATTTATAATAAGAAAGAAACTTGTTTTCAGCATTTATATACTTTATTCTATAATTTTACAAATATTAATTAGTGTTTACATTGTATGTCTAGATACACTAAGCAATACATACTTTTTTTATGTAACTTATAATCATAATCAGTATCTATATACTTTATTATATAATTTGAGAAAACAGTTAATTTTATAAAGTACTTGCACCCAATATTTAGATACACTAGGCAAATACATACTTTTAATAATAAACTAACTTATTTTCAAGATCTAGATACTTTGCTGTTGAATTAAATTATTAAAGTACTTTTACAAAATTGGTATTAGTATTTACATAGAATATCTAGACACTAAGCAAGTGCATAGCTTTGTTTATTAAAGTAACTTATTTTCAGTATCTATATACTTTAATTCATAATTTAGGAATTTAGATACCTTTACAAAAATTTAACTATTTACTAGTATTTACATAGAATATCTAGATACACTAAGTAAATATATACTTTTAATAGTAAAGTAACTTATCTTCAAGATCTTTTTTTTTTTTTTTTTTTTTTTTTTTTTTGTATTAGGAGAATGCATATCTGAGCACGACCAGAGCATTGTTGTTCTAGCGTTCTGGACAGTGTGGGACTCCGGCATAGCCGACCCACTAAACTCCCATCCCCTACTTTTCCCCATGCACTGGAACCGCTTTCGCATTACTTCGGTGTAGGGGGGCTGTCTTTATACATTTGTCTTGCTTAAGGTAGCATAAGTATATGCTTCGTGGTACGGAATCTGCGCATATATGGTTTTATCAGTCTCTAATATGTCTCTCCTCTTTCTCTTTGGTCTCTATTATATCCCTAACGGCACTGTACTCGTCTTTCCATTCTTTCTCACCTTGTAGCAAGCAACTGGTCAGGTTATTTGCATCGAAGATCCAACCCGTCTTACGCTGGAATCTTGCTCGGGGACCTTCCCATCTCGGGCATTGAAAAAGTGTATGCTCCGCGTCGTCTTCGTCACGGCAATAAGGGCAATCTCTGGTTTCTGATCTTCTTCGCTCAAATAGGTACTTCCTGAAGCATCCATGTCCAGACAGCGCCTGCGTCAGGAAGTAATCCACCTCTCCATATGGTCGGTTGACCCATCTCTCTACATCCGGTATGAGTCTATGTGTCCAGCGACCCGTTAATGCACTATCCCATATTAGCTTCCATTCACGCAGGAGGTTTGTTCTTGCTGTAGCTCCGTCCAAGCCATTGTGTCGGTCTCTTCTCTCTTCGATCAGTAATTTGATCGGTGGGATACCAGCTATGACTCCCACCCCAATCGTAGATATGGTTATATATGCGCTGCAAACACGTATAGACATTGTTCGTTGGACCCGTTCGAGTTTGGCCACAAGAGTTTTATTTCTTGTGGCGGTGTGCCATGAGGGTGCTCCATAAAGTAGCTGCGACTGCACTACCAACGCCAGAATTCGTCGCTTTGATGCTCTCGGTCCGCCGATATTCGGCATAAGATTTGACAATGCTGCAACCGTTTTTTCAGCTTTCTTGATTGTACAGCTGATGTGCTCTGAAAAAGTCATTTTGGTGTCTAGGTGCACTCCCAAATACTTCAAGGATGTCTTCGGTCTCACAGTTATTCCCTGGATCTCAAAAGACACTGCTCCAATCTTTCTCTTATGAGTAAGTAGCACTGCTTCAGTTTTTTCAGGAGCCAGTTGGAGGCGTCGGCCCTCCATCCAGTTTAGAATTCTCTGTAGGCCAGTGTTGCTTTTAGACATCAGCAGCTCCTCGGACTTTGCGGTGACTACCATCGCTACATCGTCAGCGAACCCCACCAAAGTGACATTCTCCGGCATCTCCATCTGTAGTATGTCATCATATAGGATGTTCCACAGAGTAGGACCCAGGACGGAACCCTGAGGTACTCCACTGCTTATGGTCAGACTCCTTTCACCCTCTCCATTTACCAGGAGGATGTGTCTATTAGATAGGTAGGACGCGACGATACCAATAAGGGCTTCGTCTATTCTTCTTCGTCGTAATTCATCCAGTATCATCTGCCAGGATGCACTATTAAAGGCGTTCCTGACATCCAGGGTGATAACGGCACACAACCTTCGATGTGCTGGTGAAAAGTCTTCAGCTTCCCTCGCAATTCTTAGGACAAGGTTGATTGCGTCAACTGTTTGCTTTTTTTGCCTAAATCCGAATTGTCTTTCGGATAGCCCACCAGTGCGTTCCACTTCGCTGTTAAGTCTTCCCACCAAGAGTTGCTCGTATAGTTTACCTTCCACGTCCAAGAGGCATATTGGTCTGAACGAGGAGGGATTCTGCTCTGGTTTATCGCCCTTCTTAAGAAGAAGGATTTTTGCTACTTTCCAGCTTTCTGGGAAGTATGCCCTAGATGCCAGTTCGTTGTATGTGGCCAGTACTAATTCTGGTTGATTTTCTGTCACAAGCTTTATTATTTCCGGAGGTATTCCTGCTGGTCCTGGAGCTTTATTGGTTTTCAGCCTGCTGCAAGCTATCCTTAATTCCTCTATTGTAAAGTTTAAAAATCTATATCTATTATCACAGTTAAATATCACAGGACGGTGTTCGGGGAATAAATGGGTTGCCACTTCTTCCATCTCATCCAGGGAGAGGTTTGTCCTAGGGGGGTATCCTAGTATACCCTTCATAACGATTTTATATCCATCACCCCATATATCACAGTCGACTTTATCACATAGTTCTTTCCAACATTTTTTCTTGGCACCCTTGATCCGTTCTTTGAGCTTCTTTTTCGACTCTTTATAGAGTTCCCATAGAGCTTCCCTCAATTCTGGTGGTTCACGCCTTGCCGCTCTGGTGTAGTCCCTTCTCGACTTGTGGCACTCTCTGCGGATACTGGCAATGTCTTCATTCCACCAGTACACCGGTTTTCTCCTGGCATCAGCTTTTCTTCTAGGCATAACTAAGTTACAGATATCTGTCAGTTGCTCGGAGAGACTTTTTGTATTCTGTAGGTCTTGTCGGGGACCAAGTTCGTTCAGGACCTGACTGAGTTTGTTCCTATCTAGTTTTTTTACTTGCCAACCGCAGGTGCTGGTGTTGAGTGTCCTGAAAAAAGGTACTCTGTCGGTCGTAACTTCGAAGACAATGTAATTATGGTCACTTAATGTTTCCCTTTCCAGTACCTCCCAGCGACTGATTTGAGGTTGAAACTTCTCCGTAGCAATGGTCAAGTCCAGGATAGAACCATAGTTTAAGCTTTGGAAGGTCGGTCTATCTCCCTGGTTTAAGACCACCAGATCGTTAGTCGCCATCCACTCCACCATCACTCTGCCTCTTCTGTCCGTTGTATCCATTCCCCACTGCGGCATTGAAGTCACCTGTAATCATTGCATTTTCTCCTTTTGTTCTTATCTGTCGCCCTATCCGAAACAAAGTTTCTTCCAAATCAAGAATATCATCGTTTCCGGAGGAGTAGCAGCTATAGATGGTAAATTCGCTGACTGTGAGGTATGCGTATCCTTGTCCTTGCCCCTGGCCCTTGATAAATATTTTATCACTAATAACCTTGATTGCAGATTTCAGGTCGATCCCCTTTATCCAGTCTTTTCTGTCCCTTATAAAATTGACGTTCGGCTTACTAACGAGTATTATGGCCGCTTCCAATTCTTTGGCCGTAGCTATGGCCATGTCTATAGCCTGCCTGCTCCTATTTGTGTTAATTTGAAGGATCTTCAACATGTTGTTGTGTTGGTTTGGATATCTTTGTCCTCCGACTAACACACTGTGGGCCCCCAGTACGATGTCCTTCCTGATTGCAGTGCAGACAAAAAGGTTCGTTTTTGCATTGGAACGCTTTATGTCCCTCCTTGCCACACTTCAGGCACAACTGGCTTCTGTCAGTCGCCTTACACTGGGCTATTTCATGTCCACTGTCCCAGCACTTAGCACAACGAGATTCTTTAACCCTCTCTAAAATTCTGCAGAGCGACCATCCTATTCTGATCGATCCCATTTGTATTAGCTTGTCAGCATCCGAGTCTGTTAATATCAACGTGGCATTTTGCTTGCTTCCAAAGGCTGGTCTGAGAGCCCTTACATCCACTCTATCATGTGTTATTCCCAGCTTGGCTGCAATATTTGTCACCATATCCTCTTTATTCGTGAGCTCGTCCATGTTTTTTTATATGTAAGACCTTCTTTTTTTTGGAGCAAAGATGTCGTTAGATCTGGTATCTTTTCCTCAAGAACCTTTTTAAGGATGTTCGCTTTGTCTGTACCGTTTTTTATTGTGAGCAGGACATGGTCAGCTCTAGTCTTTTTTACTTCTTTAATGTCAACTCCTACCTCGCTAGGGTTTACCGCTGCCTTAATGATTCTGAGTGTCTCAGCGTAACTTTTACCAGGCAGCTTCACCAGTATCGCATCATCCTTAGGTCTTTGCGTTGTCCCGACATTTTCTCGCTTTTCGATTAAGCTTTTTAATTTACCTCGTCCTTCCTTTACACGCGCCTCTTGTTTGTAGACCGTGATTTTTGCATTAATGAAAAGAAATTGGAGCATCCTGGTTACCATGACTCCCCTCACATCATCGATTTCAGGTATGGCAATTTTGTCTATGTTTTGTGTCTTAACACATTCCCTGATTTTTGCCAGACATTCAAACGTGGTTTTATCTTCGGCGCTAGTCTTACATTCATTCAGTATAGGATATACTATATACCTGTTGGAGTGAGTGAACTTTCCATCTGTGGTGGGGAAGCCTACGGAGTGCAGCATTACTGCTACATCACCTGGTTTATTTATTTGTTTACTTAGGCCCTCTTTAGATCCAAATTTCTCTATTGCCCTACCAACACCCTTGTGAGTTGTCTCAATATTGGAATTGCACGGGAGTACTACGACTGCTTCTGTTGGTGCGTCCCAAATATTTGTATCTGTCTCAGACAGTGGCTCAAATAAGTCGCTATTCCAGTCTTCCTCTCTAATGTTTTGAAATCCTTCCCAGCTCCGGTTGGATGTTATTTTTTGTCTCTTAGTCTGTCTGATTCGGGCTTTTTGGCAGCCATCGCAAACTACTTTCTCATCGGTTGGCGCTACTATTGTCTCCTGGTGTTTGTCTTCCAGCGTTGCGATGCGCTGTCGTAGATAAGCATTTTCTTCTGCCAACTCGGCTGGTATACTGTTGTTACCTTCTTCTATTATTATTGCGTCGATCCATTCTTTGAATTTCTGAGACTGCATTTGCTCCGCAATAGCAGAGAGTTTACTGCTAACTTCACAGAACTCCTTCTTCGGTTTATATGTTGCTGATACAACGGTTCCCAGGGTTTCTATACTCCCTATCATCTCTTTCAGGTACTTCGCGAAAACTTGTCCCATATTCGTAGTTACCGTTTTGTTTTCTTCAGGTGCATTATCCCATTTCCTTTTTTTTGTGGGTTTGCCGGTTTGTGGTCCATGTCTCCTGATTATCTCCTCCTCATCTGGGAGCGAGTTTGCCCTACGTCTAGGTGGAGTCCTACTAATAGACTCTCTTCTTTTAAATGGGTCTGCTTCCGTCACTTCACATCTATTTTTAAAGAGGTCTTCTTCAATGTGTGGTTGGCCCTCCCCAAAATCCGAGGGGCCACCTCTTGAGTTTTGTCACACATATTTTTGTTTATTGTTTTCTCATATCCTTGTCCATTACCATGTCCGTCTTCTTTCTCCCTCTCGCGTCTGCCCTGATTCGTTCCCATCCACCGGGGTTGGTTACCCGATCTTTGAGTCCGTCACAGGTTTCCGGGGAGGTGCGAGTGAGGTATGTGGTTAGGAGAGGCTATAAGAGACGCATCCATAACCTTTGGCCCCCTATCATCAAGATCTAGATACTTTGTTTAGTTAAGTAATAAAAGCACTTTTACAAAATTGGTATTAGTGTTTACATATAATATCTAGAAACTAAGCAAGTACATAGCTATGTTTAGTAAAGTAACTTATTTTCAGTATCTATATATTTTATTTCATATTTTAAGGATTTAGTTACCTTTACAAAAATGTAACTATTTACTGGTATTCACATAGAATAACTAGATACACTAAGTAAATACGTACCTATTTATAATAAGAAAGAAACTTGTTTTCATCATTATTCTATAATTTTACAAAAATTAATTAGTGTTTACATTGAATATCTAGATACATTAAGAAAATACATACCTTTTTTAAGTAACTTATAATCAGTATCTGTATACCTTATTATATAATTTGAGAAGAACAGTTTATTTTACAAAGTACTTGCACAGACTATTTAGATACACTAAGCAAATACATACTTTTAATAGTAAAGTAACTTATCTTAAAGATTTATATAATTTGTTAGTGGATTAAGAAATTAAAGCACTTTTACAAAATTATATCTATTAGTATTTACAGAGAATATCTAGACACTAAGCAAATGCATACCTTTTTTTAGTAAAGTAACATATTTTCATTATCTATATACTATATTTTATATTTCAAGAATTTAGTTATCCTTAAAAAAGGTAACTATTTACAAGTATTTACATATAATATCTAGATACACTAAGCAAATACATACGTGTTTTGAGTAAAGTAACTTATAATCAGTATCTATATACTTTCTTTTAAAATTTAAGGATTATGATATTTTTATAAAAATTACTAGTATTTATATAGAATAGCTAGATACACTAAGCAAATAAATACCTACTATTAATGAGAAAGAAACTTGCTTTTAGTTTTTGTTTACTCTATAGGATAATTTTATCGCGTATCTAAGGACAAAGTTACTTATTTGATCTACATGCCTTAAGTAAATCCGCATCTGTATAGTTGTTATTGAGTGCATGCATACTTTTATTCAGTAAAATATCTTAGTTACAGTATCTGGATACTCGATGTTGCCGATTATTTGTTTTTATACCAAATGTTGCCTATAGATTCGTTTTGGATCTAGAGAGATCATTAAATTATCCTAGATATTCAGTTGAATAGGGATTTAGTGTTTGTTTTATATGGGAAATACACAGAGTTTTTTTCTATAAACCGGCGTAAATATTTCCGTAAATTTAAGTAATTCTTTACATAAAATGTTTACAACGTCATCCAGTCGCTGATTTGTGAAAAGTACGAGTGAATCTCTGTTGATAAGTAGTCCAAGAGAAACTTGTTGTGTAGCAAAAAAATACATTAACAAAAGGAGTGTGACTTTTGTTACTCAATATATATGTAACTTTCAAGGCATCCCCATATAGGTTCGTTAACTAGAAAGTTGAACCCAAACGGAATCCAACAGATAAAAGTCCGAAATCGCCGTGAAAAACTAATAGTCAAAAATAGATGGCAGGATGGCGCTAACGCCGTTTGAAATCAGAGAACAATCCCGTTTACCCGAAAATAAATGCGGCGTAACAAAACGTTCAAGAACGGCGGAAAGAGTGACACTTTCGGGATGCGGCGCCAAGTAAAATTAGTTGCACAGCACCAGGAAGCCGATCTTCGTTTTGTTTCTTTTTTTCTGTCGGTTCTCGTAACCGATATTCAGGTAAAAAAGATTTACGGTTTCCGAGGAATTTACCGAATACCGGGTACATGAGCCGTTCATATTAGCACTTGAGACGTTAATAAATCTCAAGTGGGTGTGACAAGATACCCTTTGTATTGAGTCCCTAATATAATGTACCTTTTTGACTGCAATAGTACGTGTATTTTTTTTTTTTAATTTTACGTATTACGACCAATAAGAGTTTGCTATAGCGTAACTCGACGACTCTATTTTAACTAAACAAAAATTAAAATGAGCTTTCCGTGCAAACATTAAAATTGCATCACTTGCTTAGTAATTTATTTAGAGTAACTAAATATTCTTATATTTAAAAACTAAGATACTTTTGGCAAAAGTTTTGTATATATACTTTTCTCTACTAATGCAACAATACCTAGATGCTTGTATATCGAGTTTTTAAAATACTATTTCCCAATTTGTAGATAATAAATTTTATTTATCTAGAACATCTAGAACCTAGATAATCTAAATAAGTACATAATTTTCTATAATAGCGTAATTTATTTGCTGCATTTTGCTTGGAATATTTAAGTACTTTAAGTAAATAGACAAGTAAATTACACTCATCAAAAAAAAATTAAAAAAAAAAACGGGACATCTATTTTTTTGCATGGTATATCTTTAAAACTAGTCGACCGAGCGGTAAAATTCATTAATTTTGCCGCTTTCTTCTAAATTTTACATAATTAAACGTTTTTGTATTGTTTCTTGTTTTTCATAATTATGCAAGGAAAGACAAAAAATCGTGCAAAATTTTCAAAACTTTTGGTAGATGGTACCTTAGCTTCAGTGCTTTGATAAAAGCAAGTAGTCGGAATGGTTCTATGAATTAAAGTTTCTCCTGTTCGACGATGCAGCACCCGAAGCAGGTCATTTGCCTGTTTGCGACCGCCTCGCACTCCGTGGGAAGGTGTTCCGGGATTTCCTCGCCCTCCTCAAAGAACCGGCTACTGTCATAGTCTAGTGCCTTCTCAACCGGCTAGAAAGCCGGTGAGCTTGTGGAGATTGTTCTTACTCAATGTTATAAGGTGTTTTAATCTGCCTGGGTGAGGGGATCCTAGAAACATCTTTGATTCCCTTAACCCTGGAAGGTGTTCCGATAGACTGATCTATTTGGTTCGCCCTTCTTTTCTGAATAATTCTTTGTATGTGTGCGTTCCTATGCTACAGAAAAGTTTTGGTCCTAAAGGCGGAGTTTGTGCTCCTACTATTGCCAATTGGTCTGCTTTTTCGTTGCCTTCTATCCCAGTGCGTCCTGGTATCCATTAAAGGGATTTGTTATTCTTGCTTAGTTCATTTAACCTATCTAGGCATTCCCATACCATGCTGGAGCTGATTGTTGTTGAGCTTAGCGCTTTGATAGCTACTTGACTGTCTAAGAAGATTGCCACGCTTTTTCTGTCTTCTAATTGGCGCAAACATTCACCTCGGCTTAGTAGAGACCGAGGGTGAATAATATCAAATAAGAAATTTAAATTTAGTGAATTTGCAAGAACAGATGCGTAAGTTAGAACGAGTCGTCTTCAAAGCGTGCAAATAGGCCCTAGCTCTAATGCCGGAGAGTAAGGGTGGGTTTGATTTATAAGGCGCCACGGGCTTTTAGACGGCACAAGCAAGAAATACCCCAAAGCCACGATACACAGTCTGTGTATCGTGCCCCAAAGCTGAAATATGGTACTCGTTTTAGCCTAAGCTTCACAGCTACCAAGAGACAAATTACCTAAATAAATTCGAAATTATTTTGATTAAGTTGGTTAGAATTTAATCAATCCGAACAAATGAAAAATAAAATGACAACCGAGAATTAATTTAATAATTAGAAAATTAATTTAATTATGAAAGGCAAGTAGGTAGGCCAGTATTAAAAATTAAAAAGTGTGACGCAAAAAAACTAATGATTAACGAAAAACTAAATATTAAACTGTAGCATTTATACCCATCCGGACTCGTCTGCGGCTTTTTATGCGGACGATACCATTCTCTACTCAAGTGCCCCTCACGCGCAGTCCGCCATTGATAACTTAAGTCGGCACATGGAGCTGATCCTTGGTTATTATGAGAGGTGGAAGATAAAATTGAATGCCGGGAAAACCGAACTTGGCGTTTTCACAAGGAAACGATCTCAAAGGGATGTACAACCCCTGCGGATATTGGACACCGACATAATGGCCAAGGATCGGATCAAGTATCTAGGAATCGTACTCGATAGGGGGCTTAGGTTCCACAGCCATATCGCGTATATTAAAAATAAGAATATGACCCTAATTAACAAACTGGGAATGCTGGTCAGGCATAGATCAGTCCTCAGCCCAGGAATAAGATAATCTTATATAAAGCGATAACAAGGCCGACGCTCCTATATGGGGCGCCGGTATGGTGCTCCGTGGCCGAAACGCACTTAAAGTCAGTCCAGATTATCCAAAATAGGCACTTGAGAGCTGCATTTTCGGCGAGCATATACACCCGGATCCGGGACCTGCATAGCTGGGCGGACATTGAATACGTTCGCGAATACATTGACCGCCTAGCATGCAGGTTCTACGACATAGGGATACGTGGCTTGCCGGAAACGGCACATATAGCGGATTCACGTTTCGACCCGGAGCACCGGCCACCCCATGGCCCAATACACGGCAGGACAACGCTGTTTTACCTGGAACCTAGACACCCCTAAACAAGAAAAGTGCCTGAATACGAAAAGTCAATTGTAAATATGTATATATGTTATCCCGGGGGATAAAACCCACCCTTTCTTACGCTACAGCCCCTTCAAAAAGAAAGGAGTAGCAGGAGCTCAGAAGTAACGCCTGAAATAGGAGAGATCACCTGAAACAGTGTAATGTAGTAGACTCCGTCCACAGCGCGCAGTGGGCGGGGCCTGCTAGACACTAGGTCTCGTATAAAACAGGCCGACCGGCTCAAGTTCTAGTCATTCCACGTACGCAATGGCGTGCTGTGTTCCTTATACCCTGCAAGCAAATCGTGGACTACGATGCCCAGCTCCTTGACGCAATTCCTCCCTCACCAGGGTGATGCCATAGTATGGCAAATCCCACGAAATGTATATAATGTATATAGTTAAGGTATGAATGAGGGAGTGAATGGGGAGTGAAAGCAAGAGCGAGAAAAGCCAAAGAAACGTGAAGTGGAGTTTTTTAATTAAACTTTTCTCCACAATTCTAACATTCCAATATTTAACCACCTGAAATCTGAAGCCGTCAACTAGCTATGTATAGCGGAAACACTGAAGCGCTATTGAAGGGATTGAATCCCAAAGAATATTAGTCGTGTGGCTGGTTACGAGACGTAGGATTAAGGGTCATAACAACGACCCCCCTCGTAAAGGGATGGTTTATGCATAGGGCTGTGTGGCTCTGCGTTGCTCCAGCAAAGGAGCCGGAGCTTTGGAACAGATTTATGTATATTCTTCTTTTAATACCTGCGAAGTAGGACATATTGTAAACGAAATGAACTAAATATATGATTATTGATTGATTGATTGTAGCATTTATAGCAAGTCAATGAAGCCGAAACATTTCAAACATAAAGCGCAATTGAATTAAGTCAAAGTACCCACTTTCTTTAATCGTTCTGAATTTTTCGCAGTCCAGGTAATCCAGGAATAATTAAATAACACAGGCAAATTCAGTAAATAGAAAGGTGGCTTATTACTTAATGTGGAACACAGAAACAATAAGGTGACGATTTTCCCGATACTCTATACTGTTTATACTAAATATTATGACTAGAACTGTCTACTGTTCTAAAAGTTAGAAATTTTACTTAGTTATTTGAGACATAAGGGCAAATAAAAGAAAATGAAAATAACAATTATTAATTGGATTATCTCGCTCAATTAAAAGCCGATATCGTTATGTATCATGGATAGAACAAAAACTTCCAATAAAAATTTAAGTTCCTTTGTACACGCGAACGTGATGTGGTGGCTAACGAGATTCAAAGAGAAATATTACGCGATATAACCGGTGTTAGAAACAAACCGAACTAATCAAAAATATAAATTTACCTTCTTACTTTAGAAAATCACAGTTCAGGTAACATAAATAAAAGACCTTATTCGATTGTTTATTTAGGCGCGCAAACCATGGTCTGACGTCACAGTGCCGCTCTACAAACTAATTATGTTTATAATTAAAACTAGGTACGCCAATAAAAAATGATACCTTGGGCAGTCGATTGAAATTAAATCAGTAGATTTGGCGCTGTCTTCGTTAATCAATTATTAGCCAGATTCTATCTGACCATAAAGGCACTCTTCTTAGAGGTTAGAAAACTAGACCAGGAACTAGATAACACAACGCCAAATCTACCGAAAGGAAGCGAAAGTTCCCTAATAAAGGTACCTGAACAAATCGATATTCGGAAAAATATTTCGCGTTACTCGTCGTAAATTTCATGAAATTATACCCGATTATTTTAATAAACTACGAGCTTGTTTCGGCCAGTTAAAAATGCTAAAAGTATCAACTATCAAGAGTAAAGCAAGCTGAATCGTAGATCTTGATTTACGAGAATAAAATAACTTAAATTTGAGGTTTCGACTTATTAATTAGAGTAAAGATAATTATCTTAATTAGCAAAAGAAAAAAAATATTTAATTTAAGCTTAATCCGCCTCTGAGGTTAGAGATTTGAACGGCTGCCTCCAATAAACGGCACTGCGGATCCGAACGGCATCTCCAAATGTTATCTCCTTGGCGAATCCATAGTCCTAGGTCCAATGTACGGGGATCAGAACGGGCCTCCACCACGTGGCAAAGACGCGTCCCGTTCGGTTTCATGAGACAAATTGAGACTTCCTTGAAATACTTATTACTTAAATTATGTTGATGCTATGAGAGTTGCTTGGGTTACTTTATATATCTGACTTTAATTAACTTATTTTTATTATTCTTTTAACTGACGTGTTCTAAGAGAAGTTTATTTGTGCATTCTCCGTAAAGGAACTAAAAGCGAAAGAAAGTTTAACCCCCAGAGTCTTTCTCGTTAAACTACAAAATAATTCTGGTTGAACACCCAAGAGCCTTTCCCGTGAAGGTACAAAATAGCTCTAGATGAACAGTGGGGTGAACTTGTTGCCAGTACGCTCCCTAAAGGATCCACGAACTGATCCAAGTTGTCGTTTACTCGGTCCTTTCAATCTTTTATACAAAAATTTGTTGAAAGTTTACTGATTGTTTTTAAAACATTTTTAGATAATAATCATAACAACTTTGTTTCAAGATTAAGCCCCAAGTTCAAACTTTAGACTGAGTGTTCTTTTTTAGTGAATATGATTTCTAGTTTACACATGCCCCCTCCGTCTTGCATTGGTCCCCAATGCAAAACATCTTTTAAGGTTAAAACCTTTAAAAAGAAAAGAATCGCCCTAATAAATAAAGATTTGTTTGCGACTGTCCAAAAAAACTCTGTTTTCGTAGAGACGATCAAAACTTATTTTTGATGAGTATGTTTAAAAGAGTGGAACCCGCTTAAATATTAACGAGTGGTCCTCAATATTCGAATAGTCTTACCGTTCCCCACGGAATTAAATCTAAGTTATGTTTGAGCACTTTTCACTTTTGGTTCTGGCTTATAGCTTAGTTCGGTCCTGGATTCCAGGCAATGGTTATCCATGGAATGAGGTCCGTACTAAATTCCAGATCCTTGTCGTGGATCCCCATTTGGCTGCATCTGACCAAACTGTGGGTCGACATTGAATAGCGCTCCAAGTACATGCAAAAATATAAACAGA
>MU185764.1:104988-171398 GCA_016904865.1 Pissodes strobi | reverse complement strand
TTAGATATTTATTAATAGTTAACCGGATGTACAGTATTTAGTTTTATGTGTGGAAGGATGAATGCTTGAAAGTAGTTAGAAAGTATTATATTAATCAAATTTAATGGAAATCTTGCATTATTAAAGTACGTAATACCTAAAATACATGTTTCAATTCTTACCCTATGAATAAGACCCCCACCTGCCTATGATAATACAGTCCACTAATTAAAGTGGTTAATTACAAAGTTACTTACCACCACCACTTTTGTGGTCATTTAAGAATTAATTGTTTATACCGACCTGTAGCGTTTAATCTCTTATAGTTTCCGTCATCAATCTGTGGCTTCCGAAATTTCTGGACTTTTTATTAGAAGTTGTGGAGAAATTTCCCTATTACAGAGTTTCTGTTCATGTTTTCATTTTAAAATATTTGAAAGAATTTTACCATGTACAGGGGAGATGCAACAACTTCAATTTATTTAAAACTACAAAAAGCCTCATTAAAAAGATGTTCAGCATCATGTTCTATTGTCTAGCGAAGGAATTGAATCGCCTCCCTAAAAATGCTTAAAAATGATTATAAGACTTTACCTGACATGTAGTTTGAGAGCTTTATGTAAAGTTTCTTGCCTCTTCGCTCTAACCCCCTTCAACAATCATGAATTGACTTTCTTGATTATCATGTTTAAGATTTGAAATCTCGCTAACCACCGTGAAAAACCATAATTAGAGATAATTTAAAAATTTCATTAAAATTATAACGCCGCTGCCGTTTTATAAATTGATGGAATTACCTGACACCTGCCAAGTTACTGTTAAAATAATTACGAAGTCCTGTTGAGGTCTCGCCATATTATCTTAACCGAACCCGAACGTAATACGCTTTAATATTCGCAAGTCCCTATACATATGTGCGTGCTTGAAACTTAAAATCCTAAATATTATAATTAAGTGCAAATCTGCATATCCAATCCTGTAGCCTTGCCATCCCAGCAGGAACTGCATATAAGTCGCGTAAAGTTGTCCAGATTGATTGCCATAATGTTTTACACGGACTAATATGTATATTTATACTGCTTTAAACGTCTATTAGACATTACACGGATGACACCTCCAGGAGAAAATAAATTTACTTGCAACTCTGTGGTTTCCAATTAGTTTTGCCCAGCTAAACACCGCTTTCATATTATATTACTAATTATTTTATGTTTACAGGGGCCATTTAATTTTCACTAGTCCTAGTAGTTCCAACTCTCGTTATTGTACTTTAGAGCTACCTGTTGATTCTTTATGGTGTGTCCACCTCAGACTTCTCTATATCGATTGACAAGGATGGACAGACGACAGACTCGACGGACCAAAGCTGACTATTGAAGTTCAAGTTCCTGATAGGTTAGGGAGCGTTGGACTAACTCAAGCCAGCGAATTCCGTGAAAACCAGCAAGCGAGGTCCGACATGGCCGAAACGTCGACGATGCCCCCGAGCGTAAGGGAGGCATAAGTGCCGAAAATCGTGAGGCCGGAGGATCCCGCCAGCGGACAGGCGTTATAGCGTATGCCCATACGAAGTGCAGATGAAGTGGCAGCAACCATGGAGCACAATAGACGCGGGGACATCAAATACCACGGCACTATCGGTGTTGGTAGTGAAAAGGTTCATTTGGTGGGGGAGACGAAGAGTGGTTCCAGTATAAGAGAAGACTTATACATCAAGATAGGACGGCTTAGAGCAATTATTGGAGAGAAGATTAATGTGAGACGACGATATAACCATCTAGATGACATACACTAAGTCAAAAGAGGACCCAACTGATGTGCTACATAAGCCATTACTTAGTTGGAAAACTAGACTAGGGCGGTACATTACCGCATTCATTTCTCATCCTAGTTGGAAAACTTTTGCAGCATCTCATGCATCATCGTTTTGGAAGTTGGAAGATACAGAGAACCAATCCTTAGTACAGATAGGATTCATTAAGAGAGGCGCATCGCTTAGATACGAGCAGTGAGGTTTTAGAAGATGAGAGGTACCGTTTAGACAGGCTAACAGCCCGTAAATGGGATTAAGCAGGACAATGAGAACAAGTTCCTGTCTACGGAGGAGTTTTAGTGGGTAGAAGGAGCCCCATACTACCTTTATCTATACCGAGGAAAGTGTTCGCAAATAATTCCTTACCCCTATCCAAAAAAACTCCTTTATATTTAGTTTCCCAATGATCGACAGTCACTTACGATAATCGATTAATAGCATTCCAATATATATTGATTGTTTCAGATTCCTTGCTGCATTAAGATTCCTGTGCCTCATTTTGTCCAGATGCTCATAATATAGTCTGTCAGGATTCCTGTGATATTTTTTAAGTACATATACTGTGTCGTTGCTGCCGATGGGTTTTGGTACCATGCTACGCGGTACGCTTATGACATGTTTTGGGCTCGTGATTGATATTGCCTATCGACCTTCTAGGGTCCATCTGTTTTATTAATTCATTCATCTGGAGCACCAGTTTTACTCCGCGCTCTATCATAGCCATTAGTTTCCACCAGAATCTCTAGCTCTTCAAAGTATTCCTACATCAGTAGTTCAGATCGCTTAGTTTTCCGCATGGAAAACTTACGCTTCCAATTACATCCACTCTTTATATTTCTATTTCTATTCCTTTTTTTTTGCCCTTTAGAATCTTAGGAACTTTTTTATCCACACTCCACGAAACCAGTATTGCTATATTTTTACTTTCCTTAAGTTTGGTGATCAAGCTAGGATTGTTAGTATGCTTGCATCGGTCAAATCATAGATTTTTAGTTCTAAGTAAGACTGAGGGTCCACGGCGATCTTAATTTATCTTTTCTTCTCTTCCTTTTTTTGTGTTTTGTTTTTTTTGAGAACTGATTTGTAGCGGTGCAACAAATCATTTATATCTCTTCAAATAAAGTATACTTAGTCAAAACAGATTTGTGAAGGATTAGCAGATATTGATGTTCCCCTGTATTAAGCGCATACGTTGGTCTATCCAAGTAAATAATTTACATATTCATTAAAGCAAAGGACTTAATGTCAAGCATGAGTCATTATTCAAACTCATGTTTCAATTTGCATCACAAAAGCACGGAATATGCGAAGAATAAAACCTAGAACAACACACGAACACACGCCACAGTTGCTCGTGAAAATGGCCCGAGGGAAAATCGATTTTGTATCGTGAAGAGCGAAGTTGTGTTCTTGGGATCATGCCGGACACATAATGTTTTTATTAAGAAAATGGGCCGGTATAAGTGGGAGCATACTGTTTGTTCCTTTCGGCTAAATTTACAACGCATTCTACGAATTGCTTTAGAAAATATACATAATTGATATTTAGTGCTTTCTCATAAACTAATCCAAACAAAAACTTAGAAATATGATATGATTTGAGAAGGCATAGTACAGTAGATTTTATATTCTTAGTTGCTTTTATATATTCATTTACATGGCAGCCCAGTAAAGTAAAGATCTCAGCTCGATCTAAAGTATTCCATCCGCTTGAAATTGATAGATATAATGTGGGCCATGAGTCCGAAATCAATATCGGGGTTTGGAATAAGATTGCATTTACAATGCACCCATGTTAGTGATTCATCCAGTATCTAACTATATGTGTTGAAACACGTCCATAAATCGTTGGCAAAGGAGTTGTGAAAATCGGAAAAGAGAGATGAATATATCATCATTCAAAGTCTTCTAGCTATATGTAAAGCATTCACTGTCCTGTTTCACGCCAGTTTCGTTTCAAGCTTAATAACATCACTCTTTGCTGTAAATAGATCAAAACAAACCTATATTTTATAAGTTTGTGACAAGTTTTTAAATAAATATAATAATACAGCAGTAAACATGACCCTGACTAGCACCAAATTTAATGTGTCTTATTAACAAAATTAATGTGTCTTATTTAACAAAATAAAACAAATTAAATCTCTAGTCACTGCTATTAATATCCCCTGAATTTCCCAGACAGCACACCACCGCTATTTTCCTAGATCTCGCCCAAGCCTTCGATTGCATCAATAGTTTTTCTATACTGACCACCCTGTTCAGGTGGAAAATCCATAGCAATATTTTCTACCTCATCTCCAATTTTCTATTCTCCAGAAGACGCTGTATCACAGTCTGATATCATCTCTCTTCCATGCAGAGTTTCTTAATATGACAAGTTTTTACAAATATAATAATACAGCAGAAAAAAAATGACTCTGTGTAACATCAAATTTAAGGTTTCTTCTTATTTAACAAAATTTGACCAATTAAATCTCATAACCACTCTTATTAATGTTCGCTGAATTTTCTAGTGGATTTTCTTTCCCCAAATCTTGATTTAAATACTATACCTTTCGCATCAGCCAGCACACTGCCGCTATATTCCTAGCTCTCTCTCAGGCCTTCGATCGCATCAGTATATTTTCTATACTAACCATCATGTCCAGATGGAAAATCCATGGCAATCTTTTCTACTTCTTTTTCAATTTTCTATTTTCAGAAGGCTCTGTGTGGTCTGATATCATCTCTCTTTCAGGCAGAGTTTCTTAATATGACAAGTTTTTAAAAATATAATAATACAGCAGAGAAAAATAACTGACTAACATCAAATTTAGGGTTTCTTATTATTTAACAAAATTAGACAAATTAAATCTCATAGCCACTGCTATAAATGTCCGCTGAATTTTCTAGTGGATTTTCTTCCCCTAAATCTTGATTTAAACACTATACCTTTCGCATCAGACAGCACAGCAACGCTATATTCCTAGATCTCTCCAAAGCCTTCGATCGCATCAGTAGCTTTTCTATTCTAACTACCATGTCTAGGTGGAAAATCCATGGCAATATTTTCCACCTCATCTCCAATTTTCTATTCTCCAGAAGGCGCTGTGTCAGAGTCTGATATAATCTCTCTTCCACGCAGATTTTCTTAATATGACATCAAATTAAGGTTTTTTTCTTATTCAACAAAATTAGACCAATTAAATCTCATTACCACTGCTAATAATGTCCGTTGAATTTTCTAGTCGATTTTCTTTCCCTTTACTTTGCTATAAATACTTTACCTTTCGCATCAGACTGCACACCAACACTATATTCCTAGATCTCTCCCAGGCCTTTGATCGCATCAGTATATTTTCTATACTAACCACCATGTCCAGGTGGAAAGTACATGGCAATCTTTTCTACCTCGTTTCCAATTATCTATTTTCCAGAAAACTTTGTGTCAGAGTCTGATATTATCTCTCTTTCAGGCAGAGTTTCTTAATGTGACAAATTTTTTAAAATATAATAATACAGCAGAAAAAGTGACTCTGACTAACATCAAATTTAGGGTTTCTTATTATTTGACAAAATTAGAACAATTAAATCTCATAACCACTGCTATTAATGTCCGCTGAATTTTCTAGTGGATTTTCTTACACTAAATCTCGATATAAATACTATACCTAGATCTGTACCAGGCCTTTGATCTCATCAGTAGATTTCTATACTAACAACCATGTCCAGGCGGAAAATCCATAGCAATCTTTTCTACCTCATTTTCAATTTTCTATTCTTCAGAAGAAGCTGTACCAGAGTCTGATATCATCTCTCTTCGACGCAGATTTTCTTAATACGACATCAAATTCCTTTTTATTTAACCAAATTAGACCAATTAAATCTCACAACAACTGCTATTCATGTCCGCTGAATTTTCTAGTGGATTTTCCTTCCCTAAATCTTGATTTAAATACTATACCTTTCGCATCAGACCACTGCTATATTCCTAGATCTCTCCTAGGCCTTCGATCGCATCAGTAGATTTTCTATACTAACTACCATGCCCAGGCAGAAAATCCATGGCAATCCTTTCTACCTCATTTCCAATTTTCCATTCTTCCGAAGGGTCTGTGTCAGAGTCTGATTTCAGCTCTCTTCCACGCAGATTTTTTTTTATATGACAGGTTTTTAAAAATATAATAAAACGGCATAAAAAATGACTCTCTAGCATAAAATGTAAGATTTCTTCTTATTTAACAAAATTAGACCAATTAAATCTTATAACCACTGGTATTAATGTTCGCTGAATTTTCTAGTGAACTTTCTTTCCCTAAATCTTGATATAAATACTATTCCTACATCTCTACCAGGCTTTTGATCTCATCAGTAGATTTCTATACTGACAACCATGTCCAGGCGGAAAATCCATAGCAATCTTCTCTACCTCATTTTCAATTTTCTATTCTCTAGAAGAAGTTGTGCCAGAGTCTGATATCATCTCTCTTCCACTCATCTCTCTTCCACGCATATTTTCTTAATATGACATCAAATTTAGAGTTTCTTCTTATTTAACCAAATTAGACCAATTAAATCTCACAACCACTGCTATCCATGTTCGCTGAATTTTCTAGTGAATTTTTCTTCCCTAAATTTTGATTTAAATACTATACCTCTCGCATGAGACAGCACACCACTGCTATAGTCTGAGATCTCTCCCAGGTCTTCGATTGCATCAGTAGATTTTCTATACTAACTACTATGTCCAGGTGAAAAATCCATGGCAATCTTTTCTACCTCATTTCCAATTTTCTATTCTCCAGAAGGCGCTGTGTCAGAGTCTGATATAATCTCTCTTCCACGCAGAGTTCCTTATTATGACAAGTTTTTAAAAATATAATAATACAGCAGAAAAAAATTACTCTGACTTACATCAAACTTATGGTTTCTTCTTATTTAAAAAATTAGACCAATTAAATTTCATAACCATTCCCAGTAATGTCCGCTGAATTTTCCAGCGGATTTTTCTTCTCTAAATCTTGATTTAAATACTATACCTTTCGCATCAGACAGCACACCACCCCTATGCTCTTAGATCTCTCCCAGGCCTTCGATCGCATCAGCAGATTCTCTATACCAACCACCCTGTCTAGGTGGAAAATCCATGGTAATCTTTTCTACTTCTCCAATTTCCTATCCTCCAGAGGACGCTGTGTTAGAGTTTAACAGCATCTCTCTTCCAGCTTTCCCCAATCCGTAGGAGTCCCAGTCATTAGCCCCACTCAATTCTTAATAGCTATAAACAACATTCAAAGTACTATCACCTCACAAGTTGAGCTTAGACTCTTTGAATATCGTCAGACCTGACTTACATTGGCCTTCCACCCCAGTCCCCCGTAACCTCCCATTGATTTTTTGGTATTTGAAGGTACTGCTTACTAAAAAACACATTGAGGAGTGACTCCAAAGATGTAATAAGGATCTTAGCGTAGTAAATCTTCTGGTGGGCACCACGTGGGACTGGAACCAAGCGCCTGTCCTAAGAATGTACTTGGCCCTCATACAATGTAAATTAGATTACGGTTCCATTTCCTACGGGTTAGCACCCAAATCATCATCTTCTCTTCTTTAGCCTCTATCCATCCACTCCTGGCTTCCATGTCCTTCTATATCTAGGGCAGTTTGAAGCCAGTTTCTCCCCGCTCTCCTTTTGATGTCATCCCGCCATCGCTTTTGGGGCCTTCCTGTATTTCTCTTTGTGGCTCTTGGGCGCCGCTTATTATTTTGTTAGTCCACCTAAATGGGTTCTGTCTTGCAACGTGACCTGCCTATCTCCACTTTAGTTCGGCTGCTTTTTCATAACATCTGTTACCACTGTTCTTCTTTGAATCTCAATCATTTTTAATGTGATTTCTTAGGCTGATTCCTAACATGGTGCGCTCCATGGCTCTCTGGGTTGTTCTGAGTCTTTCTACACTCTTCTTTGTCAGTCTCAGAGTCGCCAGACCGTATGTTGTGACGGGTAGTATACAAGCCTCATAGACTTTTCGCTCAAGGTTGATTGGAATGCTTTGGGATTTTGGAATGTAGCCTAGCCTACCGAATGCTGCCAAGCTAAGTCTTGTTCTCCGGGACATTGCAGGTTGTTTGGTTTTGTTTACGTGGCCCAGGTATATGTATTCCTCGAAGTTTTCGAGAGTATTGCTGTCTCTTCACTGGTCATTATTTTGGTTATGTATAGGTTCATCTTAAGCCCGATTTGTTTTGATGTCTCCTGCAGTTCTTCCAACATATCTCTCAGCCCATTGCTGTCATTACTAATGACCACAGTCATCAGCAAAATGGAGGTGATTTAGTCGGGTTCCATTTATGTTGATACCTTTATTTTCCCATCGCAGGTTTTTAAAGGCGCTTTCCAATGCCAGTGTGGGCAGCTTAGGGTCATATATCCTTGGCGAATCCCCTTTTCTATTTTGACCTTATCCGTTGATGTCCCTTCATCAATGGCCACCTGTAGTGTAGCGTTTTCCTAAATGTGCTTTATAAGATTGGAGTACCTTGTGTCTATTGTTGCGTCGTCCGTCCCCTTTAGAACAGCCCAGGTCTCGACCGAGTCGAAAGCCTTTTCGTAATCGACGAACGCCAGACTCAGGGGTACCTACGTTATATTCGGTACATTTCTGTATTAAAGTACGGACTGTTTGTAAATGGTCGCTTGTACTATACTCTTTTCTGAATCCTGCTTGCTCGACTGGCTGGTAGAAATCGAGCTTATTTGTCAGCAGGTTGGTCAGCATTTTTGTGAGAAGCTGGCATAGGTATAAGGGAAGGCTGATCGGCCGATAGTTTGCAATAATGGTGTCGTCCCCCTTCTTAAAGATTAAAATAACTTCAGCGTTTTGCCAAGATTTCGGTATTTTCTCTTCGCTAAAACATTTGTTCAAAAGGACAAGCGTTGTTCCTCCCATTTTCAGCATTTCGGCGGTAATTCGGTTTTCTCACGATGCTTTTCTATTTTTCATCTGTTTAAGAGCATTTCTTAGTTCGTTTCTGGTTACTTTTGGTACATCTTCAGATCCGACATTTCGAATTTCTTGCCTGGCGTTGTCTGGTTTGGGTAGAGCTGTTCGGAGAAGCCTTGTATGACATTTATTACACCTTTTTTGTCTGTAATAGTTTACCCGTTCTCACCTTATATTTTAAGACGTTTTTTCTTTTTCTAGACATGCTTGACCTTGTTTCAGTTTTTTTAAATAGCTCTTTGTATTAGCTGGTTATTATAAGATCTTAGGTCTTTTCGTTTATTGTTTTACGTAACTTTCTGTACTTATTTGAATCTCTGGCAGTCTTTTACTTTGCTCCATTAGCCTCAGTGTGTTTAGGCTTGGTTTTGGTATTTTGTTTGCTTTGTGCTTACAGCAGATTTTCTTTGTTGCTACCTGGATACTGCTCGTTATCGTTGCCGATATCTCATCTAATTCCATTTCTTCGGGTGATTAGTTTGGTATTCGTCTGCTCTTGACATCAGGATTTCTGTAGTTGGATAATTCCCTTTTAGAACAATCTTTTTCCTTTCAGCTTTAGTGTTGATAAACACCCTTACTCGGACCAATCGGTGGTCGCTGTCTGTATGAAAATTGTTCAGAACAGATACATCCTGGCATATTTTGTCTCGTCTGTTGAAGCTTATGTAGTCTATAATCATACCTATCCAAATTGAACCCAATGTAACATAAGGGATTGCAGCTGGCCCTGGAGGCCTTGCCCACCTCTCCCATACTAAACCTATACTCTGAATTTCTCTTACTTTCCTATACATTTTGAAATCCGTTTAAAAGCTGCAGTATCATCAACTTTGATATTGTCGGTACAGCTAAATTATATAGAGATCAAAATATTGATTGGTTTTATAATTGTCACTGGCCCATTCCCTCAATGTTCATCTGTTAATTTCGAAAAGGTCAAGGGTTCTCAAGATTGAAAACGTAATCCGGTTGCTGTTTTATTGACTTTAAAAGCGTTTAAATAAATTTATCTTTCAAACAAATTAAAATACAAGAATTCCAGCCAAAGGCTCGTAATAAGGATTGCTCAACCATACCAATTCCCCAGTTTTATATTATCTCTTCCTAATTAAAGCCAACATGTATGTAAAGTCTCTAGCATATCTAAATATAGCAATTTCTTCGATATCGCCCGCATAAAGACAGACATTCGGCAGAATAAATATGCTATGAATAATAATTAGCCGGTCGTGACTTTTCTACTAATCAGCGCCATTTCCGTTTGTCTAATCAATAAACAGTTACATACGCTTAAAATTAATTAACCGTGACAATTTTAAACACTGGTAAACACTGCGCTTAACAAATCGACGATTGTTTTGAGTGGTCAATGGTCTGTAAGATTGTTAATGCTTTTAAATATTTATTAATGTTGACAACTTTGAATTTAATAATTATTATTTTATAAAATTTATGTTGCATTGTGATAAATGAAATTATTAACCTCTGTAGAGTTCATCATCTCTTTGGGGCTTCTATAGAAGGAGGATTTCTGATTAGATTGGTTGATCTCAAGCTCATCTTGTAAAAGGAAATAAACTTACAGTTTAGTGTTTATGCTTAGGCTTAGGAAGAATAAAATGTAACCGTATTTGTAAAGAATCCCCGTAGGTGTTAAACCCAAGGTAAAAAAGTCGTTGGGTATTCTAAACTCGGCAATCCTTCAACCACCTACTCAACCATATAAACCGTAAATACTTCCCGCTATTACATAAAATAATAGTCACTTTGATTTAATGACAGATTGTATCTCGCTACATTTCACAGTTATCTTGGTATATATTGTTATACAAGTTTAAATAGATGTTTCGGAATCCATATCGGATAAGGCAATTTCAATCTCTTGGGGTGTGTTCATTTTTGCCACTTTGAATAAACGCATTGTGGCTGATTTACATGCTGTCTGCGCTATGCTGTTGTGTCTGTAATCTGTCTGCTTTGCAATGTAGAATAACGGTAACTCGTGACGTGACGCAATTGTATACAATGTGCAGTTTTATGATTATTTATTGGCGGTTTTGAAAAGATCTTCCCGAGAAGTCATTGACATCCCAACAAAAAGAATTGTCTCGAAAATATCAATTGAACAATAGAAGTCAGACCGCAGTTGTCAAAGAAATATTAAATAATAAATATTATTTTAAGAAACCACAGCTGCTATTCTCAATCAGTCCTAGAAAATTAACCGAGAAAAGTAAATGGTTACATATTCTGAAGAAATATGAAGAATTGAATAAGTGTTCTCACATATTCTAAAAATGTATTTGGTCCTGCGTTCACTGAGGATATATTCCTGGCATCCCAAAAGAAATCGTATACATTGGAAGGCTAACAACGTTTTGGGGGAGAGCTCAAGACAACTGAAATGAGAAATTTCCAAGCTTTTACATTTGTATTTGCCCATGCGGTGAAACCATAAATGCCCCAGAACCTTAACAGAAAGCACCGCCTCAGGTTCAACCTTCTATAGCATATAGTCTTCTTCTTCCTCAACTCATATCTATCTCATCCGCTTTCCCTTGTCGACCCACCGCTTCTGTACTCTGTCTAGGCCTCCACACTGCTAATCTATGTGCCCACCTTTTTTCAGCTGGTCTACATCACCAACCCACTGCCATTTCATCCCTCAAATCATACATCTTCTGTTATATCAATAACTTAGTTTGTCCCCTCATATTTTTATATTTAATTCTGTCATAAGTGAGACACCTAACATGCATCGTTCTAGTTAAAGACATAGAAAAGACAATTAAATGCAAAGAAATTGCTCTTGTTGCGTTCATTGATAAGAGGGAGCATTTGATAATACCTCACATCAGTCCGGCAGAAGAGCTCTTCAAGAGTGGGAAGTTGAGCTCCCAATCATAAGATGGACAGAAACAATGCTAACACACCGCTTGGTAACAGCAGAAATAAATGGAGCGTTTACAACCGTCAGCACAGTGAAAGGGTGCCCTCAAGGAGGTGTTCTCCCACTGTGGACACTAGTAGTGGACAAAATCCTTACCAATCTGAGTAGAACTGAATTTATAGTTCTAGGCTACGCAGACGACCTAGTAGTAATAATAAAGGGCAAACATGAAAGCGTAATTTCAAACCGCACGGAAAATGCCCTAAACATCATCAAGAATTGGTGTGAAGGGGAGGGACTCTCCCTAAATTCTAGGAAAACAATTCTCAAAAAGAAGGAAGCTAGAAATGAGAGCGACCATTCCATATGGAATACAATTAACTTTTTCCACCGAGGTAAATATTTAGGGGCCACACTGGATCGTAAACTTACCTAGAACAAGCATCTAGAAAACACCATCTCTAAAGCCACAGCGGCAATCTGGACATGCCACAAACTAGTTGGGAAGACATGGGTCCAAAAACCAAAAAAATGGTATATTGGATCTACCAAACAATAATAAAGCCCACGGTCACCTATGCCTCGCTGGTATGGTGGCCAAAAACCCAGCAGATCACCGCACGGACCAAACTTAATAAAGTACAAAGGCTGATATGCCTGGAAATAACAGGGGCAAAGTCAACGTGACCTACCGCAGCCTTAGATGTAATGCATCATGTTCATCTCAGTGTGAAGAGGAAGGCGATTATCAGGGCTCACAGCCTATTCCAAATAGGCAAATTAAAGCCTGGAATTTTGACTGGTCACCTGCGCATCTTTGAAGCAATAAAACTGGATAATTCCAGCAACGCATCGCTGTGGCATACAGATAGTTCAAAACTAGCGAAAGGACCAGGATTGAATTATGTCTAGGGGCTGACCCATAACTCTGAGCAGGATTGGGCAATAAACTGTTTTCATGTACATAAGTATTCTAGGTATCAGTGCACCCCGATGGCCCAACTCTGGTAAATGTATAATGGGTAACAAAACTGTATTTTACTCTGGCTGTGGGGAGGAAGACACACATCATAGACATGGAGTAGCGATCGTAGTGGATTCAGAAGTCAACAAATCAGTGACAAGCTTTCTACCCATCTCTGAAAGAGTCATGATGCTTCAATTATCGACCTCACATAGGAAACTCAACTTGATACAGATATATGCTCCAACAACAGCTGGAAGTGAGGAAGAAGTAGAAGCATTTTACCATCAAGTCCAGGAGCAGATGTGTCTTCCGACCATAATCCATTAATTGCTAGAGTGGAACTGAAACTTAAAAAAGTAACAAGACCTAATCCGAGGTATAAAATCAATACAAGGAAATTACGTACGTGAAAAAATACAACAGAAAATACATAAGAATCTAGAGAACAGAAACGAAAAGACGGACGACATCAACCAACTATGGGAAACCTTGAGGGAATGTTGTATTATAACAACCTTGTAAAGAAACTCTACTAAAACCTAGAAGAATGAAGAACGAATGGATGACAGATGATATCTTGGACATGATGAATGAACGAAGAGCACATAAACATCGAGACAAAAGCAAATACAAAGAAATTAACAAAAACATCCGAAGAAAAATAAGGGATGTCAAAGAAAAATTCTTTGAAGAAAAGTGTCAAGAAATTGAAAGACTCCAAGAATCATTTGACTCATTCAACTTACACAAAAAAGTTAAAGAAATGGCAGGTTTAAACAAGAAACATCAGACATCTACTCGGTTGGATAAAAATGGATGAATTTTAATGACCACCGAAGAAAAATTGAACAGATGGGGAGAATATACCAAAGAGCTGTTCGATGACGAAAGATTATCACCAGTAGACCAACTTCCAACTGAAGATGAAATATGGGTCCTACAATCACAAAAGAAGAAGTACTGTGCGCTATGAAAGCGATGAAGAATGGAAAAAGTCCTGGGCCAGATGAAGTACCCATTGATCTGCTTAAATGTATTGACGAGGAACATATTAATACAGTGGTAGAACAAAATCTATTCAGCTGGAACTATACCTCGGGACTGGTTAACATTCATTTGTCTACCGAAAAAACTAAATGCCAAAGAATGCAGTGATCATCGTACTATAACCCTTATGTCACAACACACTTAAGTTGTTTCTTAAAATAATTCATAAAAGAATAAGTCCAATGTTAGAACTAGACATAAGTGAAACACAGTTCGGCTTTCGACAAGAACTGGGTACTCGGGAAGCTTTATTTGCGTTTAATGTTCTCGTTCAGAGATGTCTGGACGTAAATCAGGATGTGCATGCTTGTTTTTTAGACTACAATAAAGCATTCGATAGAGTACGCCATGACCAATTAATGAGCGTTTTAAAGTCGAAATACCTGGGTTACCAAGATTTACGAATCATTTCTAATTTATACTATAACCAGCAAGCAGCCATCTCTGTAGAGCAACAGACATCAGATAAAATAAATATCGCGAGAGGAGTTAGGCAAGAATGCGTTATGTCTCCTACACTCTTCAATACCTACTCTGAAGCGCGCTAGAAGAAGAAACTGGGGGAATAAAAATCAACGGAACGCCAGTCAACACCATCCGATATGCCGATGATACGATGATCATTGCGGAATGCATTGAGGATCTCCAAAGATTAATGGATAAAGTGGTGAAATGTAGTAAAGACTATGGCCTAACGTTAAATGTCAAAAAAACCAAATTTATGAGGATATCGAAACGCCCCCAAAATTACGAAATATTGATGACAAATGGGAAAAGACTGGAACAAGTCCACAAATGTACATATCTCGTCACCGTCATCACCTCAAATAATGATTATACTACCGAAATCAAAGCAAGGATTGAGAAAGCAAGAAGTACTTTTATAAAAATGAAGACAGTACTATGCTCACGAGAACTAAACCTAAAATTAAGGATGAGGCTAACAAAGTGCTATGTATTCACAACCCTGTTATATGAAACGGAAGCATGGACAATAAATGCAGCAATCCAAAACAAACTCAATGCGGTTGAAATGTGGATATATAGAAGGATGTTGAAGGTATCTTGGATTGACAAAATAACAAACGAGGAAATCTTGAGTAAAATGGGTGAACAACGGGAGGTCATAGAAACTATACAATGCAGAAAACTGCAATATCTTGGTCATATAACCAGAGGAGTGAGATACAGTCTGCTACGAGTGATTATGCAGGGGAAGATACAGGGAAAACGCAACGTAGGAAGAAGAAGGATTTCATGGCTGCGAAACCTTCGAGAGTCGTTCAACTGCACATTAAATGAACTTTTTAAAGCAGCCGCATCTAAGGTCAAGGTGACCATAATGATTGCTAAACTCCGTCGCGGAGACAGCACCTAAAGAAGAAGAAGATGTACTTCGCGATCCAACCATTAGTTCGTATGTCCCCTAATGGTCTAGAGGTCTGCATGATTAGCCTTCACTTCGGCGACCTGGGTTCAAATCCAGTCGTTTTTTTTAAGGTTACATTTCTAAACAGTTTTTTTCTTGATTTTGAGTATGTCTAGGGTTAGTGGGTTAGTTTGGGTTAGCACCTGGTTAGTTTTCTTTTCTTGAGCCCTCGTAGCGAGCGAAGCGAGCGGAGGACCATGCGAAAAGTGAATTTAGGCAACCCACATTACTCCGCTGAGAGTTATGGGTCAGCCCGTAGACATAAGTGCAGGATAGGGCATTTCAGGTCCAAACTCTAAGTTTTCCAAACCATCAGGCAAATATATGATCATCTTCCAAGCGGAAGTGCTTGCCATAAATATATGTGCAGAAGAGTGCCTCACACAAGGACTTCACAGAAAGCATATCTTCATTTTCTCGGACAGTCAGGTGGCTCTAAAAGCTCTAAAAGCTTTCAAGTGCGTGTCAAAGCTAGTCTGGGAATGCGAACAAACCCTAAAACAATTAGCAACACACAACCAGGTAACTTCAATGTGGGTTCCTGGCCATAGAGGCATAGAGGGCATCGAAAAAGCAGATTGCCTTGCGAAACAAGAAGCTGGAACACCATATTATGGTCCAAAGCCCTACTGTGGCCTTATGAAGGACCACATCACCGAAGAACTAAACAAATGGGGAAAAGACAAACTACCGTCCTACTGGAGAAACACTCCAGGACACGCTCCAAAGAACATCTACTCTGCCAGTGCAAGTTAGTCAACTACCTCCCAAGAAAACAGCTTCGTTTGGAAGAAGCCTACGTCTCTTGGACATAAATTAAGTTGTAGAATCATGCACAAAATATATGTGAAGGTAGCAGCGCTGGGCGGCTGAAACTAGCCGAAACAACTCCCTAGCAATCTACAATCTACAATCTACTACCGGTTCCTTTCTCAAACGTATAGGAGTATTGAGAAAAACTTAACATAAAAAATCTAATTCGTATTTGGGTGCTGACTCAAACTCAAGAGCACCGTCTTAAAATGGTTGAAAGCATTTCTGGCTCCCAATCTCCATTAAGAATATATGCAAGGTGTAACTTGATCTGCCTGCTGTAGCAAAGTAGCCTTAAAGTAGGGCCTTTTTTAAAGAAGGCGATTCACTACCTTTGGAGGCCTTCCGCTTCGCCTTCGGTTGAGTCAACACGCGTTGTGTAGCGCCTCCTTTGTCGCCATTGTGTGAACACGTGGTAAACGTCCAGTGACCGTTGTTTCTGCCCGAGGAAGATTCGGGTGTCCTAGCCGGAAGAAATCCCCATTCACACCGGTATCCATGCCGGGGGGAACCAGATGTTCCCTTGGGATAATTTCTGTTTGTGCTTGCAAAGATTCAGCACATAGCTGCTCGACATCTTGAAGGGTCCAAAAATAGAGTACCACCGATCCAACAAGGGTGCAACCTATCTGGGAGGGTTGCCCCAGCTCTAGCTAAGGCCGGACAGAGATCTTACTGGGCGAATGCGCTAAGCTCGAACCCTACTAACAAAAACACCACCACCACCACCACTAAACTCTAGAGCTCTTCAGCTCTATCAGAGACGAATACTAGATCTTCTGCACATCTCAAATTATTAGATACTTGGACATTCACTGCACTATCTTCAACGTGTCGAAATGACTCTTTTTCTAAACACATTTTTTGCTTTTACTTTGACTAACATTTCTTTGTGAACTTGCGTATAACTTTATCGTTTTTGCCAGATTCTCCAAGATTGTAATGTGGTACTTTATCAAACGCTTGTTCAAAGTCAATTGAACATGTATAGATACCGCTTTGAATTAGTGCCTTTATACTCAAGAGCTTCTCTGCATCTTAAGCTACTGTTTGTGTCCAACTATCTATAGATTTTTCTTTAATTATGACATGTTGAGCACCAATGACTTCATTATATAAAAAATTTAATGAATCAAATGAGAATCGCAAGAAACGATAGAAAAAGGATGAGAGTACTTTTGAAATGTAAATCATTTTAATTAAAAGGTCATCTTCTTTACTTGACTTTTTATGCCCATTCAAACAGATCTAAAGCAACTGATTATCATAACAAGTACCATAAATCGAGGTATTACCTTTTGTTGGTGTCTGTCACCCATTCGCCGCAACAAAGTTAGCAGAAGGCCATATTTATAGGCCAGATATGGCATGGACTATAATTTGATAATGCGATAATGCATGACCAACCTGCTAAAGCGACCGTCTAATTCAGATATATAGAGATAAAGGCAATGGTGTGTGAGATATTTTGAAAGATATGGAAAATTGGCGACAACACAAAGTCTAACTAACCTCGGTCGGTTGGCTTCAAAGGAGATAAGTCGCTGCTAGTGCGGTGGTTCGTGAAACATCAGGCATGAAATTTATAAAGATTACTTTGCTTCTGATATTGTGAAGCAGAAAACGAGATTCGTTAAGGGGGGTGCTTGGGAATGTTGGTGGTCTATCTGGTTAGCGAAATAAAATTTTAAAAAATATGGGTTTCACATAGGTTATTTTTAATCAAAAACTTTACGGTTTTAGGTGGCAACAATATGTATCTGAAAATCCAATAATAATTTAGGAAATAAATAACTCTGAAGGGCTGTTTTACGTATTATGTCTTGGATAACGGTTTCAAATAAATATTAAGTTTTAGCAAGCTTACAGGCTTCAGAAATTATTTTTGGATCCTGAAATATCACTGGTGTCTGCCGAGGTACTCGATATGGGATTCTCGGACCATAGAGGCCAGATTATCAGAATTGGCATGTCAAGAAAAATTACAAGTAATATTGAGACTACGGTGAATGTGAGACAAAAAACAAGAAAGGGAAGCAACTATTTTACAATAAAGTCTCTGGCTCTTCCTGGGGATTGTTGGCTCGCAGGAAGTTGACACTGAGCAAAAGATTACCGTGTCCTTGGATATTCTTGAAAAAAAATTTGAGGAGTCATTTTCGTAAAAAAAATTAAGGTTAGGTCTGGCCAGCTGGATAGGTTTACATGGTTTAATGGGGAGTTAAAAGAAATGAGAGATCATGCCCACTTCTTAGAAGAACTATGACATTCATAATTACAATACCCTACACAGAGAAAATCTTGTGCCAGCCTGGGGGATAAAAATTTTTGATACCTTCCAATAAACATATTTAATTCGAGGGGTATTTGACATTTGATTTTAGTGTTTTAGGAAGCTAAAATTTTAGGCGTCTTTGTAGGTATATGGTGTATGTTTAATGTGAAAACTTAATGTAATGGTGTTGTAACTTTGTAATTGTACCTGAATATTATATCGCGATTTTCTCTGTGTATCTGTTAAATTGTGGTATCGATTAGCACAACATTACTATTATAAGTGGATTTCAGTATTCCGACCCGTTTGACAGTAGGCGCTTTCCGAAGATGTGCATGAAAACAGGCTATATAAGGAAGGCGGTGAAAAGTTGAAGCCTTCTCGTTGAGCACTTACCTAACGCCTTGTGGCGGTTAAGTTTCCAACTGCTGGTTGATGATTGCCAGGTAGCTTTTTTTGCTAATATTACAAAGCGTAGTAACGCGTATCTTTTGTTAGAGTACCGGCTATGCTGTTGTGAAACCCTTTTATTTTAAAAGGGTCTTTCCGAGGGATCACTCACCATTTGCTTGGGGCCTTCTTTATCTGAGTAGGAGCCCAGCCCTTTTCTCCAGCTTGGACCAGACAGAGAGTTTAGTGTAGCCTGGTTATCCCGACTGGTACCTTTGCCTAGGTCTTCCAATTATCGAGGACAAAATACATCGTCAATTCTGGTAGGATCAATTTCAATTAATAATAAATCAGCACAGCTAATATGTTGAGCTTTTTCTTGATTTAATATTTCAAGTGAAAAGGCTAAATATAATCTACCGAGAAGCACATACTGGAAATATTAATTCCAGAGATACTGAGTTTTAGTTTGCTGAACTTATTTAGTGATTTTAATAAGAGCCAGTCCTCTAATATACTGTAATTCTTTTACCGTTTCCTCTCTTGGCATTATCTAGATTTACATGGTACAATTAGGGTGGATATACCATTTATATTATCTTTAAAACCTATGACAGAAATTTAATTTAACTTATTTAAACCTTATTATTGAACGTTTCGCCTTGATATCGGTCAATTGAGCTCAATTTTTCTTATTTGGTGAGGCTATATTTATTTCTATATTGTTTCGTGTAGTGGATTGTAATGAGGCACTGTTGAAATATCTACTTGATTTAATATTATTAAACGTCGATAAAAAATTATAATGAATATTATGCTATTTCAATTTTCGAATTATGTCACTGTCACTTCTCCATGGGGTGGATACTGGTCCTAGCCACTTCGGTATTACAGGTAGCCCAAACATGCCCCCGGCCTTGGAAGTTAATCAACTGACAACAGGTAGTGGACATAACCTGGTTATTGCCCTGGTAATGGTTCCGTCAGTAGTTCTGATGGTGGCCACTCTGCAAACGCCATCCTTTCCTGGTATCAAACTTGCAACACGTCCTAAACGCCACAATGAAGGAGGCAAGTTGTCGTCCTTTACAAGAACTAGCTGATTTAGTTCCACAGTTGCTTCATGCTTCCTCCATTTGCTTCTTTGTTGAAGTTCGGCAATGTATTCGGTACTCCAACGTTTCCAGAATTGTTCATAGAATTTCTGGAGAAGCTGGTACTTAGTCAAACGATTCTCACTCACGTCAGGTGTTGGAGGGTCGGCTAACGTTGTCGGATTTCTTCCAATGAGGAAGTGTGCGGGAGTGAGTGCATTTAAATCACTGGGATCGGAACTCATGGGAAACATTGGACGCGAGTTGAGTATTGCTTCGATACGAATCAGTAATGTTTGAAAATCGAAAAAATAAATCGAATGGCTTCCCAAAACTCGTTTAATATGATATTTTACACTCTTAACTCCCGCTTCCCAAATTCCTCCGAAATGAGGAGAATTTGGAGGGATGAAATGCCATTTAACGCTCATATTCGCTGCAAAATCAGAGATATGTTGACAATTATTTTTAAGAAAATCGGACATCCCCTTCAGCTCTTTATTAGCTCTGACAAAATTCGTGCCGTTATCAGAGAAAACTTCGCATGGCTTACCGCGTCTGCTTACAAATCGGTTAAAGGCTTGAAGGAAATCTGCCGTTGTTAATGCTAAAACGAGTTCCAAATGAATCGCGCGAGTACTAAAACAAATAAAAAGAGCTACCCAACATTTGAGGGGCCTACAGCCTCTACCTGATCTGTCTTTCATGATAAACGGTCCCGCATAATCAACGCCAACGACTGAAAAAGGCATTGTTGGTTGTACACGCATCGCAGGTAAGTCTCCCATAATGGGATAAATCCTTTGACCACTATACCTGGCACATCTTACGCAATTTTTTACGATTTTACGGGCAAGACTTCGACCTGAAATTGGCCAAAACTTTTCGCGGATATTGGAAAGAAGAGACTGGGGCCCAGCATGTAATAATTCACGGTGCTCAAATTCAAAAATAAGTTGTGTTAATCGATGATTAGTGGGTAGCAAAATGGGGTGCTTTTTTGAAAAAGGAAAATCTGAATTACATAATCGTCCGCCTACGCGTAAAACGTCATCGTTTTTATCATAAAAGGGATGCACACTTAATTATCTTACTATTGTTAGATAGAGAACTTCCCTTTCTAAGAGTAATGAGTTCATCAGGAAATGATTGAAGCTGTGCAATTCGAATTAATCGTAAAAATGCATTATCTAACTCTTTAACGGACAAATTTGAAAATTCACGTGTCGCAATTGTTAGTTTACAATTATTTATAAATCTTAACATGTAGGCGCATACTCGTTTTATTCTAATTAAATTTGAAAATCGTTCGAAACTAAAACTAAGTTTATCGTTTGATATGAGAAGACACAACTTTCTTTTTTCTGGAAGATCTAAGTCTTTTGGTACAAAGATATTTGGCCATGTATTTGAATCACGTATTAACCAAGATGGTCCGTTAAACCACATTCTTGAATGAATTAATTTCTTTGGGAAAAGTCCGCGTGAAACGATATCTGCCGGGTTTTCATCAGTAGGAACATGTTTCCAAATAAACGTGTCAGTAAGTTTTTGAATGATTGTTACGCGATTCGCCACAAAAGGTTTAAGCAAATTGGGGCTGGTATTTAACCATCCAAGAACGATTGTCGAATCTGACCATAAATAAATATTATCGAATTTTAAGGGAATGGAATCTAGAATTTTAGAAACTAGTTGAGCCAATACTAGAGCAGCACAGAGCTCAAGACGAGGAATACTGATAGATTTTATTGGGGCAACCCTTGACTTGGCAGATAATAAATATGATTTCTGTTCACCTTTTGCATTACTGGAAACAATATAAACGCATGCTCCGTAGCTGGTTTCTGAGGCATCCGCGAAACCATGTAAAAATGCTCGATTGTAGTTATCAGAAAATGTTTTTCTCGGAATTTCTAAGTTATTTAATACGACTAGTTCTAACGAAAATTCTTCCCACGCTCGAAAAATGGGTGTAGGCAATGGTTGGTCCCAAGTGAGGTTCTCAGACCATAATCTTTGAAGAAGTACTTTCGCAATAATGATTGAGGGACTTAGCAAACCCAAAGGATCAAAGATAGTTGCGATTCGTGAAAGAATTGTTCGTTTTGTAATAATACTGGGAGAATGAAAGTTGCAAATTTTATACTTTAATATGTCCCGTTCACAATGCCATGATAGCCCTAATATTTTAGATTCGTTTTCTTTGCTCATTGAAAAGTTTACTTCATTAGCCGTTGCTTCATTGTTTAAGCTCGAAATTACTGACTTGTCGTTAGATTTCCATTTACGAAGCTCAAATCCGCGTCTTAGTAAAATGGAAAATATGTTTTCGCATACGTACTTTGCTTCTTCTTGAGTGTCAACAGAAGTTAATAAGTCATCAACGTACATGTCGTTTCTTATTATATTAGCTATCTTAGGGTAATCCTTTTCACATTCTAAAGCTATCTGATGTAAACATCGAATAGCCAAAAAGGAAGCGGCCGTTGTCCCGTATGTGACAGTATTTAGTTGAAACGTCCTTATAGATTCATTCGGACTATGACGCCATAAAATTTATTGTAAACAACGTTGTTCGGGATTTAATAACACTTGTCTGTACATCATTTTGATGTCGCTAGATAGAACAATCGCTCGCGTACGAAAACGTAAAATAATCGATAGCAAATCATTCTGAATAGTAGGGCCAGTCATTTGCAAATCGTTTAAAGATACACCAGTACTAGTTGGCGAGGACGCATTAAAAACGACGCGCAATTTAGTAGTCGAACTCGATTCTTTTAAAACACCGTGGTGAGGCATATAATATTCAATTTGATTGCTACATATTTTCTTCACCTCAGTCATATGACCCAAATTTTCGTATTCCTTTAAAAAACTAGAATATAAATCATTTAAAATTGGATTTAACAGAAGCTTTCGTTCTAACGATAAAAAACGTTTCATGGCTATTTCGCGTGAGTCGCCTAATAATTCTGGGGATTTCTTTAGAGGTAACGTAACTACATACCTGCCATATTCAGATAATGCGATAGTATTATTAAAATGATCTTCACAAGCTTGTTCTTCTATTGACCAGGAATTATCAACGTCAATCTCCTCGATTTCCCAGAATTTTTTAAGCTGATTTTGTAAAGGGTTGTTTATGGAATGATTTAAGCTTAGGTTACATTGTGACCTTTCACGTGGAGAACTGATGATACCAGCAATAATCCAACCAAGTCTCGTATTTTGTAGTAAAGGTAAATTTTCCCCTAATTTTATTTGACCTACACAGAGAAGATTCCAAAATGCATCGACTCCTATTAGAAGATCTACGGTTTGGGGTTCAAAAAAATCTGGATCCGCCAATTTAATGTCAACAGGAATATTTATTTGTTCAATATCGATTTTCGTATGCGGAATGTCTGACGTGATTCTGTCTAAGATGAAACAGGATAAATTAAAATTGTACCCAGTAATTGGCGATTCTACTTGAATATCGCATTTATATTTCGCATAAGTTAACGTATCACTAATTCCCGAGACAGCTAAATTAGTACTGATTTTCTCAAGATTTAATTTTCTAGAAAGTTCTGTAGTAATATAGCTAGATTGTGAGCCGCAGTCAAGTAAAGCTCTAATTGTCGATACTCGCGTGTTTTCCGATTTATTACGAACATGAACCTTAGCAGTCGATAAAATTGTGTTCTGATTTACGCTTAAAAGAGTATTTGACATATCAGATGGTTCGATTTGCACAATATCGTTACGACCCTCAGAACTTTGATATTCCTGATCCGTATTCCTGAACGCTTTATTTTCATGCAAAACCGTATTGTGTTTATTTCCGCATGTTTTACACCCACTCCATGTACAATCTCGAGGAGCATGATTTCTTCGAAAGCAATTCAAACACAAATTCAATGATTTTACTTTAGCGATTCTATCTTTGACGCTCAACTTTAAGAAATCCGGACAATAAAATAAACTGTGTTCGCCCTTACAATTAAAACAAGTATATTTGAATTTGTGATGCACATTATCGTTTTTATTTCCTGTTTGAACCAAGAGACCCTTTGAACAGTAACTGTGTTTCGCGTTTTTCCGATTTACCTTGAAATCTCGGTTTGAATCGTGACGATCATACGATTTATGGCCTTTTGAATTATCAAAATTCATTTCTACCGTCTCTAATAAATTTGCACGAATTTTAAGAAAATCTTTGAAGTTTGTCAAGGTAACCGCACCTGCTTTTGTTAAAAATGATTTTTGCTTTTCCCATTCTTGAGTCGTAGCTTTGTCGAGTTTGCTTGCAATAATAAAGATAATCAAAGTATCCCACGAATCAGTGGGGTCGTTTAGTTGCTTAAGTAAAGCTAGATGTTTAAATAGATTTTCATATAAATTTCGAATTTTTCCTGCTGAAGGTATACTAATATTTTCCATTTCAAAAATTGCCTTCAAGTGATTTTGCACCAAAAGAGGTTTATTATTAAATCGATCGCATAAAGTATCCCAAGCAATGGTATAGTTGCCAGCGGCAAATTCCAGAGATTGAATCATCTGCGATGCTGTGCCGACCAAAGAAGCCCGCAAATAATGGAACTTTTGTATGTTATTTATTTTGGAATTTGCATGAATTAAAGATTCGAAAGTATCTCTGAATTCCATCCAGAGACTGTAGCTACCGTCAAATTTGGGCAGCGCTATTTCCGGTAACTTTATGCCTTCCAGTGATGACGAGCACGCTCCAGAGGCATGGTTAGTAGAGACATTCGATGTCGCATCATCGCTTTCAACGTTAAAATTCTCTAATTGGGTCTTTGAACGAGCTAAAATGCTATAAAATTTGTTTTCAAACTCTTCCCGTTCCGCGTAATATTCCTCTGGGTCGTCCGCCAGACACTCAATCTCATTTTGAATGAGATCGAAGTCGCATATAATTTTATCCGCGTTATTTATGCGCTGTTCCAATTGAACTACTTCTGCCCGTGTCTTTTTGTCGATTTCCAGGCCCTCAAACGATGAGACGAATTTCTCGAATTGCGTAAGCTTTGATTTTAAAGAGCCGCGCTTTTTTATCAGAACTTTAATAGCATCAGCTGAAGATGACTCTGATTCTTCTCTCGTGTTCGGCATAATGATTAACCTAGCTTAATGAATAGACAAATTAAACGAGCCTTGTCACGAGAAAATAAATGAATCGGTCATTTGAGAAACAACATAAGTCAGCTTGTGCAAAATTTTCAGAAACTAGATAAAACATTATAGAATATGTTCCTGGTTAGCTACATAACTCACGATTTTTCCTTCAATCTGCTGTAATGATCCAAATAGGTGTTAACAGGGATTTTTTTTTATAAACTGTCATTTGAAGCAGGAAAAAAATTTTGAATGTCTATGACTTATGTTGTTTCTCAAATTAACGAGGCCTTTAATTTTTGTTTGCCTAATTATGTTGTAGTTGTGGTTATAAATTAATTAAACTACGTTTTGTTAGAAACAAGATATATTTAGAGGAACACAACTACTACGCTCGACGTAACCATTCTTCCAAATACCCCTCTAACATGTCTCACAACGCTCTTTAATAATAGTACGACGCTCGACGTAACTCCACAGTCCCAAATACCCCTCTAAAATGTCTCACAACACTCTTTAATAATAGTCCTACGCTCGACGTAACTCCACACTCCGAATTACCCCTCTAACATGTCTCACAACGCACTTATATTAATACTACTACGCTCGACATAACTCCACTCTCACAAATATCCCTCTAACATGCCTCACAATGCTCTTTAATAATAATACTTACTATGCTCGACGTAACTTCACACTAAATAGGGGCCCCTAGGTTCCGTTTAAACGGTATCGGTCCGACCCACCACACCGACTTTCGTCGATTTCCACCTATAAAATCGATTTTTTTTTCGCGGAGCCTACCCCCTAGGTTCACAGTTTTTTTTATGTCAAAATTCGTTTTTCCCGACCCCGAAAACCCCCCCGATTCCCAATTTTCGCCTAAATCTGAGCTGTCTCGTGTTCGGTCTAGTACCAGCTCACGTTTCCTATTGACGCCACTTTTGACGCCGGCTTTGACTTCATTTGAGAAACAACATAAGTCGAATGATTTATGTTATTTCTCAAATGAATGAACTATTTTTACCGTACATTAACGAATAACGTATAGTCTGACTTTGTGGTTTTTCGCTGGAATAGGTGTTTACATGTATAGATTACTAAATTGCTAATATCTCGTTTTCGGTCAAACAGTGACTTATGTCGTTTCTCAAATGACCGATTCAAATACAAACTTGTCAAACCAAATTAATTTAAACAAATCGTGATCCTAATGAAACTATTAAAATTGTATGGATAATACCTAAGTCACCGTGTATCAAACATTACGGCTCGCGAAATCAAACCAATACTCAAACAAAATATAAAACCTACATAAAACGGGTTATAACGAATGCAAGGTTTACCTCACGCACGCTTCTTTCGCCGTATCCAAAATAGGGCCCAATCAACCAATCGTCTTCTCGCTTCGTCAATGAGACTATACTTGTTTCCAATTATCGCTTCTTACTCCAAAAAATGAATCCGCTGAAGGACCAATGCTTCGTGTAGTGGATTGTAATGAGGCACTGTTGAAATATCTACTTGATTTAATATTATTAAACGTCGATAAAAAATTATAATGAATATTATGCTATTTCAATTTTCGAATTATGTCACTGTCACTTCTCCGTGGGGTGGATACTGGTCCTAGCCACTTCGGTATTACAGGTAGCCCAAACATATATATTTTGTTCAGTAAATCTCTTTTAATTTAGCATTTTGGAGATATTTTAGAAGTCTGGTATATTCCAGCTGCCAAGGGAATAAGCTAAGCGTAGTTTAGTGGATATATATTCTCTAATTTTAACATATAAATTGTTACATATCTATACAATAGTAACTGGGTAATATTAAAATGTTCTTTTAAAGATAACTTCTCTCTTTAATTGGCATCGAGGTAATTTATTTATTTTTATAATTTGAGATTTTTATATAGTAATTAGTAATGTTAATTTATTGATCAGAAACTTGCTAAAGTACCATAACTAGTGCTACTTTTTGATTTGAAGTTTAATCGCAGTGAGTACCAGGTCTAAATTGTTTAATTGATATTTGATTGTTGTAATTTCTAATGTTAAAATGTCAAGATGAAACTTAATTAACATAGCAATTAATACATTGTAATTTGAACATTGTGGCGTAGCTTAAGTGATATCAGATAAATATTTTTTAGCATCATATTAACCATCAGTAATCAGAAAATCTTTTAAATTTTAAGAAAGTAAATTGTTATACCCAAGTAGTATTTTATTAATAAACTGGTTGTTTGTATTCCTGGTATTTATTTTGGCAACTGTATTTAGGATATAATTCAATCTCATTCTAATTTTCTTTACTCTTTTTCACAGGGTATTTTTTCGAAATTTTATTATCCGGTTTTCAGACAGATAGAATTTGTAATAAATTTCGTACAGTAAAAATTTAGTGGCGCCCGCTTTAACTTCCATAAACTTTAACCCACGCCTTTAAAAATAATAAAGCTACAGTAAAGCTGAGTGAGCTAGGAATATGGATCAGCTAAATGAGCAATTAGCACATAAAGTTACTTGAAAATTGCTTTAGTAAGAGTAACATGTATCGTTTGGAATAAATTTTATGACTTGTATTGACATTTTTGACATCAATAAATGAATTTGAATTTTAATTTAAATTAATTACGTTCACGATTATAGAAAATTTAAAATGATAATTCGTTCTTCTGGTTTAAATCTTCAAAAAAACCTTTTTGGACATAGCGTAGACGCCGTGATTCCATTATTTCCATAAATGTAAGAATTGACAATTAATTCCACTTGGTACCACCTCTGATTTCATAGGAAGTGGTACGAAGTTTGATATTTTATATGTAATGTATATTTTTTTCAGCATTCTATTCTAGGTCTCTTAACCAAATTTCCATAATGACATTACTGTTCAAGGTGATTGCAATAATGACTAAACCGTCATTATTATTACAAAAAATACTTTTTTATTATGCAAAAATAATAAACAAAGTCGAAATTTGAATTTATTGCATAAAAAATGGGTGTTTTCTTTTCATTTTAGTCTACTGGCTGTTCAAAAACCATTTTGGACATGCTTTCAAATCTAACGACTTAATTTTGTACAATTTTACATTCCACGCCACTGTCCTAGCATTTCAAAGAAATTAAAATCCATGGCATACTACTAACGCCATCTCTTGGTTACAACGTTTATCCCCTGCAGCAGGCAGTCTATATAGTTAAAAATAAAGCCTCCGGCCAATCATAGCGTTTCCCGCTGTACCCCGGCGATATTACTAGCGCCATCTGTTGAATTCGCCGAGTCGACCAATCACAGCGCATCCTACAAGAAAGCGACTTCACCCAACCTAAAACTTCCCAACCTAAACTAGCTAGGAAGTTTCAGGATTTTCTAGGGAGTAACTAAAATTCCGATCTTTAATAATCGAATTCATGAAAACTAGTCAGCAGATTTCAACCGGATTTGTATTAAAATTCATAATATTAATTTAGACAACCGGTCATGCTAAGTTTTTACAGAATATCTCTATATTTACAATTGCCGTTTCAATTTCCGATGGATGTAGATTATCCCGCCAGAAGGGGCGGTGACAAAGGGGCGTTAACAACTTCTTCAAGTTGATCTAGCTCCCACGTTCTAATATGATGTAGCATCTCGACCCTCGCACAAGTAAGTCGCGCCAAGAGCGTGCTCCCGTTTTCCGCCGGCATGGCGTCAAGCCACCATGCCGGTCAAGTTTTCATGTTTTGAGACCTCATAATCCCTCTAGTTCTCTACTCAAGTGAATTGTGGTATCCATCCATAGTCATCGTCATCTCAAGCCTACAAAAAAGGTATTTATCGGCACCCTGTCTGCCATTATACTCAATCTATTTATGACGCTGTGTACAAGCGTCCCCATTGGTCTCATCCATGGGAAGCCTACAAAAAGGTATTTCTCACAATAGAGTCTTGTCTCTAACCACAAGTAATCAAGTCTCGTATCGAGCTCCAAGTGCTCAGTAAACACTCACCTTCTTAGGATCTGTCAAGTCACAGCTCTCCAAGATTTTCAAGCCGAAAAACATCTAGCCTTTCCTAGCCCTGCTTAAGGCAACTAATTAGTATACGTAGTACCATCGCTGTACTAGCGTCACCATTAGGCTTTGTCCATGGAGTTCTCAATATTAATCGAGTCTCATCTCGAATCTCAAACGTTTACATTCACATACGTTTACATTCTCTCAACCTCTCAAACGCGGTACCATCGCTGTATTATCGTTCTCATTAGGCTTGTCCATGGGGTTCTCAATATTCTCAATTCTCTATCAGAGTATAACACTGGGTTTTTATACTCAGGCCTTATTCTCATATAAGGATTAAACGGCACTTGTCTGCCACTATTCTCAAATCTCAATACACTATTTGAGTCATACCTATGCGACCTGCATGGCGTGTTTTTACAATCATTTTTGCGTGTATAAAAAACCGCACTCACAAAGGCATCCAGAGTCAGTGTTTGGACTCTGGCCTCATCCATAAACTTGCTGGGCATAAACGTAGAAAACAACATGTCTTGGCGTAATCACGTCACTCAAATCGCCAAGGCAGCAGCACAAGAGCTAGAGAAGTTGTATACACCCCGTTAGCTCTTACTGCTCTATAAGGCCCAGATTATAAGACCACCTCTGGAATACTGTTCCCATGTGTGGAGCTCGGCACCCAAACACTTGCTCAAGATATTAGTTTTCATATAGAGGAGAGCAGTCCGTACTCTCGATGGCCTGGAGTTGACTAAATACCTTGCCTTGAATATGTGGCTGACCTATCCCCTCTGGATACTACTATGGAAACTGTTCGAACGAGCTGGCACTTATGATTGCGCGCAGACTTGTGCCAAACAGAAATACTTGTCAGACACGAGCTGCTCATCAACATACGATTCAGCTGCGAACACCTAGGACGTCGCTGTTGCGGGACTCCTTTGTCTGGAGGACTGCCTCGCTCTGGAACGGACTTCCGAGTAACGTCTTTCCCGAAACCTACAACCTACAGCGCTTCAACTCCAACGTGTGGTTCTCTACACACGCATCGCTCGTTGAGTGATATAGGATTTTACTTTTGAAAGTTTTATCGTCCGCAAATCTCAGAAGGTTCAGTTTCTCGCCATCTATGTTCATTCCCATGTCACCAAATTCTATCCGTTTGAACAGAGCGATTTAGTAGTGATAAAATAATATGAGAGTTTTAATATATTTGGAATTCGATTATCTATTTCATGCTTCTTCCTGCTATTCTCGACTACGAGTATACTTGCTTGCACACGATTAAAAATTAAGTAAACAGTCTTTTCAAGTAATTTATTACTATCCTTTCGGCGATTTCTTAATTTAATTAAACCGTAGGTGGCAAGTAATAACACCGACAGATTTGAGACCTCCATATTTAGATATTTTACGTAAACCGGCGGTTTATTTTATGGTACCACCGGACGAATCGACTTACTTTGCGTTTTTCGCTGCTTAAAAGTGGGAGGTAATTGACGCTTTACAGATAGACCGGCTATAAACTACCTTCGCGTGACTGCGTTTAATTATTGATTACCGGCGGCTACAAGTTAAAGTGCATTACTAAAAAATAAATTACGAAAGTTAATTTGATTTTTCAATGTTATCTCCTACACCGGCCTATTGGTCCCAACGGGACTCTTAGGTAGTGTTTTACATTTTTCACTTCGAAGTCGAGGTTTGAAACGACGCGTTCACTTGCACCATCAAGTAATTCGATATAAATTCTAAGTATGTGATTCTATAATTATTATTGTTACATATCACGTCGAGAGAGAGTATGATAATCTTTGACGGTTTAATCAATATTATTGTTGTATTAAAAAACCAATATCATATACGTTGAATATTTCTCTCTATGAGTTATTTTTGATATCGTTTATAATAAATTTTGTAAAGCACAATGAATACTCAAGGGCCTGAATATTGATTACATGCGAACGTGGATGACGTCATTCGTGCGATAATAGGGGGTCTGGAAAAGCAAGTAACCGGAAATATTAAATTTCACTTGCTTTGATAATACAGGTTGGTCCAACGAAAATTTTGCACCTGGATATTTAGTATTTAAAGTGAAAATCTGGAAAAATACTCGGACCAATCCATTTTTTATTTTAAGCGGGACAACCCTTTAATTTCAACGTCTAAATAGGGGTGACAGTTAACACCAAAAATTTCAATAGGAAGGGGCGTGGAGTGATACCCCGTTTTAAAGGTATTTTTACCGTTGCAACATCAACACGTTTTTCTGATTGAATGTGAAATGAAAGTAAAGATTTTTTTTTGATTAATTAAAAAGGAACCTAGCCCCGGAGAGTCGTATTGCAAAGCCCGGCCCCTGTCGTGGGATCGTTTGAGCGCCACCCGTTCTCGCCAACTAAACGGAAAAAGCTCTGCGGGTGTTGTGCAGGGTGACTAGGTCAGCTCATAAAATCCACGAATACTTATTTTCAAACTACCCAGAAAACTAAAAAACGCAGGCCCGCTTATTAAATTAAATCTTAAACTTAACAAGACCTAATAAAGAAAACACAGTCTAAAATTTAATGAACACTATATTTGCTACTAAGTTATTTTTTTGAAAACACAGCAACCATCTATCTGGAGAAAAAGGTTAAATTAATATGGTTAATTAAAGACAAATGAGTGTTAAATGACTGATAGAATAATGGATAAAATAAACAAAGTACAATATGAAGATTGTACAGAGACCAATCCGGTTAGAAATACTTGGTTCTGTATGCCTTACCACTAAATGCACTAAATACTACTTATCGAAGTGATCACTTGACGTGGTCTATGCTTCTTACAACTAGGTATGCGTGCGCTAATAGCTGCACTGATTTTAGATGTAGCAATAATAGTATGTAGCAACGCACGGCTACTGTAATTAAATCGAATGACTCGACAAGTTAATAAGAGAACCGAACTAGAATAAAACTAATGAAAGCGTAGCTGTCGCTTGACTCATATTATAAAACGATAAAATTCAGAGCAGTTATATCACTTGACTAATGAATGAAATGAAGGAAAGTATCGAGCCAGCGCTTGACTTTTATTAAAATGAAAGAAGATTCAAAGCAATCAGATTAACTGGTCCGATAAACCAGTGAATAAATGTAAATAAGGTTAATGTGCTACCTTAGAACTCGGCGGTAATGAAAGAAAATGACATAAAGTTTCCGTACAATACACAAATCCAGTCGTCAAACTCTGGTGGAGGCGCCGGGCACCTTAAAATTCCTCAGGTACTGCCTCTCGCTGGCCCTGAGGGGAAGATCTAGACGAAATCTCGAGTGCTCAGTGTCAAGATGTACAGATGTGCTGCGGGCAAGGCCTGCACTCTCTAGGACAGAGGTGGTTCCAACTGTAGGTAAAGGCAGTGGCCTACTGGCATGCGCCGTGGACCTCCTAGAAAGCTTGTACCCCTCCGGAAAGAATTGTGGCCCTTCAATAAAGCTTCTGGCCCTCCAGAAAAACCCTGAAATAATCCAGTACGCATTAAATGAAGCCCCCTTACTTTAGGAAAATCATAGACTCTTGCATAAATACATCTTCTTTATAAAACAAATTTCCCCAGGCAAAAAAAACCCATGGACTTGCAATGCCCATCAGCAAATAAAAGAGATACTAAGGTTCAGACAACTTGAATATACAATGATAGTATGAATTAAAGTTACATTAAAATAAAATTCGGTTAGATAAAATGGAGTAGATAAGATAACCTATGAGAAAAGTAAATGGCGTTATATGCACAAAAAAGGTAACACAGATAAGCAATCAAATCATTAATTTAGGCAAAACGGTAGCGATATTTACCTCAATCTTGTGTATATGAGGGCTACTCTGAGAGATTCGAAGGTCTCGATCTTATATGACGAACGTGGAAGCCGCTATAAATAATGGAAACAAAAAAAAAACGTTAGCATCATGGCATTCACGCGCTTCACAGGCCATAGAAAAAGAAATCCAGAGAAAATGCTTACCTAATACAGCATGTAGAGCCCGAAAAGTCGGTCGTGTTAAAACACAAACAGAAAAAACACAATAAATCCCCTAGCAAAAGGGTTGTATTATATCACAATACTTAATGTGAAGTTTCTAACTGCACTGGCAAACGTTCGCCCTACGAGCAAACTGGAAAAAGGACTCTTCAACGTTTTCGTCAATTTGCCTTCGAGATTAAATGCTGCGTCACAAGTAGTGATGGGCGGAAACATGCCAAGTGATTCGATACAAGGAATAATTCTAAGATTATAAGTGACCGAGTTCTCGTTTATTATGATGGTAATATGACGGCGGAAGCCACGAATAATGAGCTAAAATTACATTTTCCAAGAAATGCTGGGAAATACTCTTACAAGAATGATAAACCTTCAACAATCTAAATCGAGAACGACAAACACGCGAATGATAGCCCATCCCTATTATTTGGCATAAACCTCACAAAAACTAGTCTGCCGTACAAAACGAGAAATATATTTAAAGCAGAGGTCCAAAAACGATCTCCGGAATTGGCGGCCGGCTCCTGGCATTCATCAACTTAGGGTTCTCAAAAGGTAATAAAATGTTCAAACTGAAATTAAAGTATGGTTCAATAAGTCAAATGCAACGTATTTGCAGGCTAACAGAATTCTTTAAAAATATAAAATGGATGGCTGGCGGTTCCCGATAATGCAATATAAAACAAGCCAAGCTATTCTAATAATATGGTGCATTGCTCACCAACTAAAGTAAATAGTCACAGCGGATTATAAAAGCTAATACAAATACATAGCTAACCTATAACTAGAATATAGTTAACTCATATTAGGAAAGTGGCATTTACAAGCAAATCAAATTAATAAATTTAGAATTAATAAACCGATGCGTGCAAAATACAGCATCTTTTTCCCTAAATCCGGCATGTACATGAAATTTCAAAAATATTTGACATTGGCAAAATCGAATTGTTACACCGTGATAACAATTTCCAAGTTGTAAGTCTTTGCTATTATCCCCGTTAAAACGACAGCTTGTCAAAATCTGCGGGGACCAAGTTTTTAAATAATAATTAATTAATCACAGGTGTACAGACTTCAAAATGAGGATTTGAAAAGTTTTGGCGAGGGGTTAGTTTCATGGATGAGGGCAGTTGAGAACCACGGAGAATCTCGAGCGATTGCGTTGGATATTTCGAAGACATTCGACAGACTTTGGCATGACGGATTGCTCAACAAACTGCCGTCTTCGGACTGCCAGCCTCTCTCTGCAGCTGGCTTGTGAGTTTCCTTAAGAACCGATCTCTGCACGTTGCGGTTGATGGACACATCTCAGTCACATTCACCATTAACGCGGGGGTGCCTCAGGGCGCAATACTTCAACCAACTCTGTTCCTCATCTATATTAATGACCTGCTGACCGAAACGAATAATCCTGTTTACAGTTTTGCCGATGACAGTACCTTTGTCTCCCAATTTAAATCAGAAAAACCTTCACCAGCGACTGAGATTTATCACCGCAGACAGGAGCAGATTATAGCAATTAATCAAGACCTGGAGAAAGTTCAAACTTGAGGCGACAAAAATTTGGTCCAGTTCAATGCAGCAAAGACCCAAGCAGCCACGTTTACCATGAGGGCAATCCTACGGGCCCTGACATCATTATGGCAAGATGAACCATTCCTTCATCCTCGTCAATCGGACTACTGGGTGTCTCGGTTAACAGCAATATGTCATGGCATGACCTCGTTGCTAACATCGCAAAATCAGCCTCCCAGAAGCTTGGTGCACAATTTCGCAACAGAAAACTGTATACACCGCAGCAGTTGCTCATGCTCTACAAAGCACAAATAAGACCCAGCTTAGAATATTGCTCACATATGTGGGTTGCCGCACCAAATCATACCCTAAAGCTGCTGTATTCCATTTAGAAGAGAGCTGTGCGTCTCATCGGCGACCCAGAGTTGACCCGAAATTTGAATAGTCTGTAACACCCCAGACATGTGGCCGAGATGTCCCTGTTTTACAGATACTTTCACGGCAGATGTTCCCAGGATTTGGCCCGCTTCATCCCGCCCCTGGCAACGCCTGTCAGACAGTCACGACAGACGGCAAGGGCGCACCAATTCGTTGTGCAACTGGAAACATCTAGAATATCGCTTTACAGGAACTCCTGTGTCTGGCGCACTGCATCACTGTGGAACTCACTCCCAGGACATCTGTTTCTCCCTAATTACAACCTAGACCTACAACTAATCAAGAACCATGTCAATCAACATCTTCGCACACACACCGGTCGTCGAGCGCCATAGGATTTCCCTTTAGCGTGTGTGCCACTGCCATAAAAACTCTAAAACTGGAAAGGGCAGGTTTCTTCATTTATAATGTTTCTCATAACAATATACAAAAAAAACTATCACTTACTTTTCTAATCAGTTTATTAGGTGCTGGAAATGATACCCATTTACCTCCATGTTTTAAAACAAGCTTCCTCTCACGTTACGTAATATTTCAGGTGTAACTTGATGACATTTATGAATTATAAGATTTTGCAAATAATTAAATAGTCAAAGTGCAATATCCTTATAAATATTAGTTTTTGTGAGAGAAAAAAAAGTTGACGTATCAAGTCACCCCAATTATGTTAGTTGCTAAGGTAATTAAATTTCATCTTAACACTCTAACACAACACTAGAAATAACAATAATCAATAATCAATTATACGACTTAGTCCTGGTACTCACTGCGAATAAACTTCAAATCAAAAAGTAGAACTAGTTATGGTACTTTAGCAAGTCTCTGATCAATAACTTAACATTACTTATTATTATATAAATATCTCAATAATTTATATTTAAAAATTAAGTAATAAATATCCACTAAACTACGCTTAGCTTATTCCCTTAACAGCTGGAATATGGAAGACTTCTAAAATGTCATCAAAATGCTAAACTAAAAGGGATTTACTGAATAAAATAAATAGAAATAAATATAGCCGCACCATGTAAGGAGAGTTGAGCTCAAGTCTACCGATAATGGGGAGAGAAGTTCAATAATAAGGTTTAAATAGTTTAAATTAATTTATTGCCATGGGTTTGACAAGTAGATACAATAAATTTAGCATAAATAACCTAAACGCCCTAATTTTATATCATATTTTTAGGTATTACCGAGAATGAAAGCGATAAAAGGTTTGCAGGGCTTTAGAGAACTGCCTTTTACGAAAATTAACACTACATAAGGTTAGAGAACTGAACCTCAGTATCTCTTGAAGTAATATTTCAGAATATACTTCTCGGTAATTGTCTTTAGAGTTCTCACTAGGAAAATTTAAGGTATTAGCAGGATAGAGCAAGAACTAAATTATAGATACAGGAAGGGATAACACTTAATAATTTACATAGATCCTACCAGGACTCGCCGATACCGTATGTGAAAAGCTACTGGACTAGACTCCAGTGTAAATGGACGAGCTAGGCGAACCTCTCAGCTGGGTAGATCAGTTTTTCCACAAACTCTCGGCCTGGTCCACTTTGGCTAAGACGGTGGACTCCTGCTCAAGGAAAGAATTCCCCAGAATAAATGGGCATCAGTCCACCGGAAAGACCCTGGCGAAGTGACAAATGATTTTTTTTAGCCATGCTACTAAAAAGCACATGGGTCGAACCTACCTTTTAAAATAAAAGGTTTATCACACCGCTTTTCACACGATGTTTCTCAACAGCATGCAAAAAATGCTATCTGGAAATTATTAATCAGCTGTTGAAAACTTAATTGCCATAAGGCACCTTTTCGGAGGAAAGTCCAAACGAGAAGGGCGCGTCAATTTTAACTTCCTTCGATATATTTATGTATTTATTTATTTATTTATTATTTCCTTAAATGGCATCATTACATGCATAGGAATTGTCACAAAAAAATCTAATAGCCAAAACATTTAAAAGTTATACATAATAAAATAATGATCTAAGCTATAAAAATGTTCAAAAAGTATACACGAAAAATTCACCCAATCTATAGATTTGGTTTTCCGCTAATGGTCTTGACCCTCCTCTTAAAAATATGCTGAGGCGATGACGTTTTAACAGAGGTAGGTAAATGATTAAATATTCTCAAACAAGTTATTTCATAGCCCATCCTGCACTTGAGACAAGTGAGCAGTTGGAACAAACAACTGGTGAGCATTTCTAGTTTTGTATGGGATTATGTCCCCAACCTTAGTATGCAGGTTTTGGTTAGAGTAAATGTAGCAGGCACATTGCAAAATATGAAGGTTGATGACTGTGAGGATTTCGTTTGCTTTATAAATGTCTCACGACAAGATTGTCAAAGTGAAAGATTGAACATACTGAGTTATAAGCACTGTCTCAATGTGACTAGAGTTTCCCCAGGCCAGTAAACCATAAGCCATAATTGAGTTGATGGTTACATCGTAAAAAGTTTTCAAGGTAGGAATGTCAACATTATTTCCTAGTTGTAAAACAGCATAATTTTTTGAGGCTAATTTGTTACATACATTATCAATATGACCACACCAAGATAGGTGCTGGTCCAGCGTGAGGCCCAGGAATTTTACACAATCTTGCTATACAAGAATTGAGGATTTGTCCCTAACCAGCAAACTTCTGTCTCGAATGACTCTGAGAGGTGTGAAGTTGATTAGGTTCGTCTTAGAGCTGTTTAAAAAGAGCCCATTTAGTTCACACCAGGTAGAAATCTCATGTACACACTGAGTAGCCTTGATGCACATATTTTCATAGCTCTCATCAGCCATCACTGCTGATGTATCATCAGCAAACAAAGTAACATAACTATTTTGCCAGAGCCTGAGTCCAATCGGTCAGATACCCCCGCACCCACTTCAACGCAGGACGCCTGGCACCACATCGCTCTAAGTTAGATAACAGTATGGCACGATTTATGGTGTCAAAGGCCTTCGTGAAATCGAAGAACATTCCAATGGTCTTCTGCTTATTGTTGAAGTTTTGGAGAATCATAGAATGCAAGGCAAGTATGGCATCAATCGTTGAAAGACTCTCCCTGAATCCAAACTGATGGGAATTGAGTGTATTGAATGTGTTCAAAAATGAGACCAATCTTTTTCGAAAGACCTTTTCAAAGATTTTTGAGAATACTGATAAGAGGGCAATAGGCCTGTAGTCTTCCACGGCCGACATACTGCCCTTTTTATGAATGGGAACCACCACAGCATGCCTCAATTCTCGTGGAAAGTAGCCAAGTTCAAATGAGATGTTTATGAGATATGTTAAAGGAGACAATATATTGTCTATACACTTGCCAATTAAGTTGTAAGGGATCTCATCAGCACCACAAGATGTTTTTTTAGATGCAGATTTAACAATTTCAAGGACATCCTGTTCAGTAACTGGATCTAGGTACAAGGAATGGCAATTAGGATCATATAAGTGGTTTGGAGGCTTTAGATTAGTGGAAGCCACAAGTTTGCTGACTGACTCTACAAAGAAGGAATTAAACGCCGAAGCAACATCATCGCGTCCAGTGACCTCCCCATTAGAAGTAGTGACCTTTTCAAGAATCTGATTTCTCTTGGACTTATTTTGAGTCTGAGAATTTATAATTTTCCATGTCGTCTTTGAGATATTACTAGACGTACTAAGTTTATTCGAGTTAAAAGATTTTTTTGCAAGTGCAATATTAGTTTTATGTTTTTTTTTTTGATAAGTTTTGTATAATATTTTAAGGGCTTGGTCCTCAGAAGATTTAGCATCCCTACACAGGGTTCTGAGTTCTATTCCTTCATTAATGACCTCGGGAGTTATCCATGAATTTCGCTTTTTAGATGAGTAATTTTTACTCTTAACAAGGGGAAAACAATGAAAGAACAAGCTACCAAAACACGAGAAGAAACAAGAGAAATTCTCATGTGATTCCCTGTTGTGAAGATCATAATGCCATTGTTCTTTAGAGAGCAGGACATTGAAGTAATTAAGGTTTTCTGAATTAAAATGTCTTTTTAGAGGATGAGATTCGGGTCGACAAAACTCTCCACAGTTAAAGGGCAATATTTGGGCATTATGGTCTGAGAATGCTATGTGAACTGTTGAGGTTTGAGTAACATAAAGGTTTGTGAACATGTTATCGATATGAGTGCAGGATGAACGACATATAGAGAGTTAGAAAAGTTAACCATGAGCGCTGTAGCCTGAAAATTTTTATCTGATGTTGGAATATCATTAAGTTTCAAAATGCGAAATTTAGGATGATTTTCATGTACAAAAATTGCAGTACCTCCAGCACGTGTCTCATTCCTACAGTAGAAAGCAGCCTGATAATGGTTTTCCAGTCTAAAGCAACTCAGTTAATTGCCTGGTAGCCAGGTTTCAGGTACACAGACTACTTCTGGGTAGTTCTGTGTATGTAAAAATAGTTCCAACTCAGAGGATTTAGGATGCAGGCTTCTAGCATTCGGATTTACAACTCGAAGTGCAACCACAGCAAGAGAGCCAGCAGAGACATCTGACCGGGGTGCTGTTCCAAGACCATTTAATTTATCTATTTCATGCGCTGGTTGGTTTGTACTCTCAGAAAATTTTTTGGGTTTTGATGAGGCTGTGGATTACTGCTTCCACTCTTCGCCACATAACGATTTACAAAACATCCATCGGGCCAAAAGTCTTTAGACAAATACTGAGCCTTTAGCTTTTCGGGAATGCCCAATTTGAAGGCGGCACTGTTTGGGTCCCTAAACCTTAAGAGTACTTTGTGGCACTGGTATACATCTGCAAATTTAAGATCCAGTAGCTTTAGAATGACATGAGAACTAGTAGAGACATCTAAGTTAGAAATATATATCCAAGAAAGCCTAGCTATTCTTCCTCCAATGTTCCTGTTTGCAACATTTATTCCCGGGAGTTCAGGGCCAGTACAAATACGATCAACCGATTTTAAGCTAACTCCATCAGTCTTGGAAGCAAACGATTGTAATTGGACAGTATTACCAGGAATCAGGAACCTCACCAGTTCAGAATGGAATTTACCACTGAATCCAGCTTGATAGCAATATTTTCCGATTGATCATTTAGATGGTCCTTGATTGCAGAAAGTATGTCCTGTTGCTGCGCTGACACCTGAGAAAACACTTTGGAGATATTATCACTGTTATCAGTGACTCTGGACATCAGTTGTATCACTTCACCTTCGATAGCCTCCACATTTTCCCCATCTCCATGATCCTCCAGCTTAGATCCAACCGATGCGATGTCTCCAGACTCAGGAATTTAGATTTTAGTCTTGAAACCTCAGTCTTCAACGAGTCTACCAATTTCACTATCTTTGGAAATTGCCTGAAGTCTGCAAGGCATTCAGGGCACATGTGAACAAGTGTTCGAGTTTGCCTCGGTATCACTCTGATCTCCTGTTCCTGGATTTTGTTGCATTCCTGGCAGATTACTCTTAAACATACATCATAGGAATATCCAAAAGGACTAGAGCTAGTTTTGTCCTCCTTGAAAATACATTTTGAATTACACTTATACGGCATGTTAGGTTAGAGTTTTGCTGCCACTATTTTCACTCAACACAAACAAAAAAATCCGGTTCTCATCAGTTCCACACAATCCAGGCAGTCTCAATACTCATTTGCAAACCTTCATACAAATTATATTTGACTACTTTTTGAAAAAAACTTTAAAAATCGAAAGCACATAGAACAATAAAACAACAATAACATAACCTCAATTACATATATCCTATTTTCATGCGCATCTTCGGAAGGCACTCGCTGTCAAACGGGTCGGAGTACTGAAATCCACTCGTAGTAGTAATGTTGTGACAATCGATACCACAGTTTAACGGATACACAGAGAAATTCCCGATATAATATTCAGATACAATTACAACGTTACAAACTCTCATTTCGTTCTGGATGAACATATTTACGCAACATTTTAGAGCCACAAAACACTTGATGAGGTTTTCAAAAAGAAGTATCGCACGAACCTTTCCCCTATTCGGATTCCGGGGGTTGTCCTTCTTCCAGCTAGGAAGCTGAAGCTACTTAAACATATTTCCCACTCGAATTGCAATTCATTCATTTCAAATAGAAGATTTATTTATGCAAGGATGCGAGCCAATTAAATGTCTCTAGAACGATTTTGAAATCATATTTATAGAAAAGTACTCAGATAATAGAGATCCAATGAATTTCTGATTTCCTGACATAAAAATAAAGTTAATTTCCGGCTTGTGTAGTGCAATCATTTGCACAAGAATGTGAACATTATAAAAGAAGGTTAACAATCAGCCAATATGATAGTTATATTCCCACAAATCGATCGTGCCAAACTATAATCATTATTAATGACATGGCACTAAAATTTAACAATATAAGCTTTCAAGTTCCATACATCATACATACTTTCTTTCGGCATTGTTCAATATCAACACACTATTTCGTGTAGGTGTTATAATGTACACTTAGGACCTAACCAATATTTAATTATCGATATTATGGGAAATTGTTCGCAATTTGCCACGAGATTTATGGCTGAATTATGGAGAAATAAATATCCTTGATGGTAAACATAAATCAGCAACTCCTTATGGGAAAATCGTGAACATCATGACTCTGACCTCTTGATTAGTTCCAATCTCAGTGATAATAGAGCAGGAAGTGAGAACTATGGCAGGATTGTTGGGATCGCGGATTAATTGTCTTGTTCTGTTTTATTTACATCGGCGTTAGAATTAATTGCAAAACATAAATTAGAAAGGTATAGCGAGCTTTAGTACTTAGCGCTAATTTAAATACTCAACAAATAGAGACAAACTGCTAAGTCATATATGTTCTTAGCCAAAAAAGCCAAGGAGTTAGATTATGTTCATGAAGAATAATGTGGTTTGAGAAGAAAAAAGTGAATTAGGCAGGGAATGTAAATTAAGTTCCCAGAATTTAAAAAATATATTTTTTTTGATAAAAAAGGCATTTAATCATTCATCTAGGAAGAGAATAATGCCATTAATAAACAATGTTTAAAATGACTCCTAGCTCCCATATTGCAAAATTAGATCCGCTATTTTTCATTTATTTACTTAATTGCAATGATCGATTTTCTAAAAGAATATTTGCCTTTTTTTGCATTAGTCTTAATTTAGTGTTGTGTTGTGTTACCGGATGCCCAAAAATAATGCCTTATACAAAATATTAAAATAAAACTTTTATTGATCAAATGATTCTTTACTTTTTGGCCATTTTTGCAAAGTATACTTTCTTATATTTTATATATCCTTTTAATCGCTAATAACGTTCTATCTGTTGCACATATTTAGTTAATTTCTTGCCGGCTTTGTAGGCTGATCATTATCATTTAGATTGGATTTAAAAATTGATAGGACCTTACTTACAACATTTTATGTAAAATGCTCCATTAAACCACGCTTCGAAAGAACCATAATTCTGGGTTATTCTAATTTTTTTAATTAATTCGTTCGATAACACAGTCAATTTTTTTAAATAAATTTAATATCGTTTTGACAGTTTGTATCTATATATTTCGTTCTCAAGAACAGCAGCATAAAAAATGCCTTAAAAGTTTGTTTGGTAGTTTTCTTATACTACAACTACAAATCATATCAGCCATCATCTTCCCAATCTTGGCAGACAAAATATTTGTCTTTGATCTTCCATTGTAGGAAGCACATATCCAATTTTAAAACAAGTTTCACTGAAATTTTAGTGTATTATTGTTCAAAAACATCAGCTGTCTCTCCCTCAAACTGAAGATAATTTACGAGCTAAATAGCACGTATATCTGAAAAAGCCGATTCCCTTCCATTATATTTAATAGATTGCGATTATGTGAAATTTGAGTGTATTATGGTTCAAAAACACGACATCAGTTGTCTCTCCCTAAAACTGAAAACACAGAATAAATCCAAAAGGAAGTTTATAAGGGTAATTTACGAGCTAAATAGTTACTGCTAATGCACGTATATCTGAAAAAGCCTATTCCCCTTCCATTATATTTAATAGATTGCGATTATGTGAAATTTGAGTGTATTATTGTTCAAAAACACATCAGGTGTCTCTCCCTCAAACTGAAAACAAGGAATGAATCCAAAAGGAAGTTTATACAGATACATTACGAGCTAAATAGTTACTGCTAACGCACGCATATCAGAAAAACCCTATTCCCTTCCCATTGTATATAATATATTGCGATTATGTGAAATTTGAGTGTATTATTGTTCAAAAACACGACATCAGCTGTCTCTCCCTCAAACTGAAAGGAGGGAGTGAATTCAAAAAGAGGTTTATATAGATAATTTACGAGCTAAATAGTTACTGCTAATGCACGTATATCTGAAAAAAGCCTATTTCCTTGCCATTATATTTTATAGATTGCGATTATATGAAATTTGAGTGTATTATTGTTCAAAAACACGACTTCAGCTGACTCTCCCTCAAACTGAAAACACGGAATGAACCCAAAAGGAAGTTTATATAGATAATTTACGAGCTAAATAGTTACTGCTAACGCACCTATATCTGAAAAAGCCTATTCCTTTCCCATTATATTCAATGGATTGCCATTATGTGAAATTTGAGTCGATTATCGTTCAAAAACACATCAGTTGTCTCTCCCTTAAACTGAAATCACGGATTGACTCCAAAATATAGTCTATATAGATAATTTACGAGCTTAATACTTACTGCTAACGCACGTATATCTGAAAAAGCCTATTTCCTTGCCATTATATTGTATAGATTGCGATTATGTGAAATTTGAGTGTATTATTGTTCAAAAACACGACTTCAGCTGTCTCTCCCTCAAACTGAAAACACGGAATGAACCCAAAAGGAATTTATATAGATAATTTACGAGCTAAATAGTTACTGCTAACGCACCTATATCTGAAAAAGCCTATTCCTTTCCCATTATATTTAATAGATTGCCATTATGTGAAATTTGAGTCGATTATTGTTCAAAAACACGACATCAGCTGTCTCTCCCTCAAACTGAAATCACGGGTTGAATCCAAAATGTAGTCTATACAGATAATTGACGAGCTAAATAGTTACTGCTAACGCACGTATATCTGAAAAAGCCTATTTCCTTGCCCTTATATTTTATAGATTGCGATTATGTGAAGTTGGAGTGTATTATTGTTCAAAAACACATCAGCTGTCTCTCCCTCAAACTGAAAACAGGGAATGAATCCAAAAGGATGTTTATACAGATATATTACGAGCTAAATAGGAACTGCTAACGCACGCATATCAGAAAAAGCCTATTCCTTTCCCATTGTATTTAATATATTGCGATTATGTGAAATTTGAGTGTATTATTGTTCAAAAACACGACATCAGCTGTCTCTCCCTCAAACTGAAAGGAGGGAATGAATTCAAAAGGAGGTTTATATAGATAATTTACGAGCTAAATAGTTACTGCTAACGCATGTATATCTGAAAAAGCCTATTTCCTTGCCATTATATTTTATAGATTGCGATTATATGAAATTTGAATGTATTATTTTTCAAAAACACGACCAGCTGGCTCTCCCTCAAACTGAAAACACGAAATGAACCCAAAAGGAAGTTTATATAGATAATTTACGAGCTAAATAGTTACTGCTAACGCACCTATATCTGAAAAAACCTATTCCTTTCCCATTATATTCAATGGATTGCCATTATGTTAAATTTGAGTCGATTATTGTTCAAAAACACGACATCAGTTGTCTCTCCCTCAAACTGAAATTACGGATTGACTCCAAAATGTAGTCTATATATAGATAATTTACGAGCTAACTAGTTACTGCTAACGCACGTATATCTGAAAAAGCCTATTTCCTTGCCATTATATTGTATAGATTGCGATTATGTGAAATTTTGGTGTATTATTGTTCAAAAACACGAGTTCGGCTGTGTCTCCCTCAAACTGAAAACACGGAATGAACCCAAAAGGAAGTTTATATAGATAATTTACGAGCTAAATAGTTACTGCTAACGCACCTATATCTGAAAAAGCCTATTCCTTTCCCATTATATTTAATAGATTGCCATTATGTGAAATTTGAGTCGATCATTGTTCAAAAACACGACATCAGCTGTCTCTCCCTCAAACTGAAATCACTGATTGAATCCAAAATGTAGTCTATACAGATAATTTACGAGCTAAATAGTTACTTCTAACGCACGTATATCTGAAGGATCTTATATCCTTCCCATTATATTTATTAGATTGCGATTATGTAAAATTTGAGTGTATTATTGTTCAAAAACACGACATCAGTTGTCTCTCCCTCAAACTGAAAACACGGAATGAATTCAAAAGGAAGTTTATATAGATAATTTAGGAGCTAAATAGTTACTGCTACCCACTCATATCAGAAAAGCCTATACCCTGCCCATTATATTTAATATATTCCGAATATGTGAAATTTGAGTGTATTATTGTTCAAAAACACGACATCAGCTGTCTCTCCCTCAAATTGAAAGGAGGGAATTAATTCAAAAGGAGGTTTATATAGATAATTTACGAGCTAAATAGTTACTGCTAACGCACGTATATCTGAAAAAGCCTATTTCCTTGCCATTATATTTTATAGATTGCGATTATGTGAAATTTGAGTGTATTATTGTCCAAAAACACAACTTCAGCTGTCTCTCCCCCAAACTGAAAACATGGAATAAATTCAAAAGGAAGTTTATATAGATAATTTACGAGCTAAATAGTTGCTGCTAGTGTACGTATGTCTGACGGGACCAATATGTTCTGATCACTCAGCCGCATAAATACCCTAATCTTAATCGCTTCTATTGGTCGGGATTCGCTTTGTAATACTTTTTGTGCTTTTCTTGAATGAGTGATTGTATTTTCTCTTCCAAGTCAGCTTTCTCTCTGAATCTTCATTTCCTTCTGGCTTTAATTTTTTTGGCTTATCACATCTACGTTGCCTTGCTCATCAATTTCATTGTCGTTATGTTCATTACTTAAACCACCTTGATAAACTACTGCTCCTTCAGCCTTAACTCTTTTTCCATGTGTGATAATCCTTTCTTTTAAGGAGTGGAATTACGGATTCCATGTGCTTCCTCAAGAAATTTCAAAAAGGTGTAGGTGAGGATTACTTTATTTTTCTTAGAAGTTTCCAGCAATCGTGGCAAGGATTCTTGACGTTCATGTATTTGAAATTTTTTGTTGGTTCTAATCTCTTCGCTATTTCTTCTTGGTATTGTTCCTGTCTCATCTTCAATTCTTCACCTTTCTTCTGGTGCGTGATTTTATAAACAGTTTTCTCCCTCCTTCTTATTATTAATTTTGAGGCATTGGCGGATTATTCTGTGCATGGTCGCTGCCCATATCCACTTGGTTGAAAGTGAATATATCCCTACATATTTTTCGGTTATTAAACAACACGTTATTGAGGCTTCTCCATGTCCACTTGCATTGAGGGGATTTTTTGAAAAATCTGATGAGGCAATATAGATTTCCGTTATTTAGAAAGTTTGCGAGCATCTCTCCCTTATTGTTTCTCTCGCCCTATATCAGCATAATTGCTCATATATTCCATATCTTCTTTTACCTTATTCTCTATGTTGGCATTAAAATCTCCTGTTACCACATACAATGCATTATAATTGTTGGTAACTAAATTATGAGAGGAAATGCCATTATTTTAAACGAATGTCACCAACATTGCTTGGCGATGGAGATGGTGGACGCTATATTTAACGCTTGTTTCAAACTTAAATAGATAAGATTCTAGGTTAAGCATAAAATATATCAGCCAAAAGGTTGAAGGTAAATTCAGAAATTATTCCGTCCACTTCCCAATGCTCTACTACGGATGCTTTTCCAGCTTCGGGAATAAATATTCTGACTGCAGCAAATGTTAATAATCAATTACCAAGTTTAATTTTATTAATCCATCGGAACTGTCTGTTTAGTATTTTTTTTCTCAGACTGAGCAGTGCATTTTCTCAAAGGGTGTATTAGTAAAACCCTATGCGGAAGGTCTCTTAATTTACGCATAGTTGACTCCTGTATTATAAAAAGCTCGATTTACATAATTATAGCAGTGCCGTAAATATGTACTTTGCTCACTGTCCCAGAACCTACAATAGAAAATGATTGATTGGGGTGCTTGTAGCTATCTCTAAAATAAACCAAAATATCAATGTGTGATCTTAAATCTCGCAGCTAGATAATCATTAGATTGAAGCGAATTATACTTAAAATTTTACCAAATATGACACTTTATCCTATTTATCTCAAAACTACGCAGACTAATATTAAAAGCAGTAGTACTTGTATATAATAATCATTTCGCTAGTAAAATGTAGTATTTGTTTCAGGTCCAGCGGTGGCTCCCGTATACCGTCTGATCCCAGTTCACTGGACAACGATAAGCCGCGTTCGGCCCACCAGGTTCATCCAGTTTTAGATGCGCGCCACCTGGTGGGCTATGAGAAGACCGAGCGCGCTGATAGTCCGCCACCACAACCCTCACAAAGGTAAATTTCCTTATTTTCTTTATAAATATATCATTAGTCTGGGATAGTTTAGGTTTTTACCAAGGAAAAATTCAGGAAAATGTACAACAATAGCATCTGTCAAATGCCTTACCAAAATAACATAACTTACTAACAAATGGCATTTGTAACTTCACCAGAACTGAAATCAGACTTGAACCGCAGCTGACTTACTTTTATTCTCTTTTCGACTGCATCATAACGCGAAATTAGCTGAACTACCTACAAGGATTATCACCCACTAGCTGTATGCTTCAAAAACAGGTCTCACAACACTTTGCTCTAAAAAGAAAACCTTGGCCAGGGGGCGTTTCTATTAAGAATATTCACCTGGGACTGAAATGCATAAATCATGTTAAGTGAAATAACCAATTTTAATTATCCTAATTTGGAACACGCGGCAGTACTAAAAGCGAGGTTGGAATTTACAAAACATATTAAAATGGTAATTGCCACATTAAAACTTTCAGCGACTTAGGAATTTTAAGTGTTCTTAGTAAAAGCATTTTAATAGCTGGGCAAGTGCTGAATCCAGATTTTTCGAGGAGAAAACGAGCCTTGAAAGATGGTATAAAAAGCTAAAAATCTTTGGGAAAGAGTTAGTGAGAAAATATTCTTCACGCGCGATAGCACGTTACTCTGCCCAAAAATATGGGGTCTCGGAAAAGTTTGTCTGAAAAAGTCTCCACGTTCAGTAACGTGGTACTATGCCCACACGGCGCCTCAAAAAGTATATACAAGATATCCATCACAAGTTGTAGAACGTTACTATGTTCGAAAAGGAGCCGGAAAAGTAAATCGTACCGTTGTCAAAGAAATTCTGTTCAAAATTCGTGGTTCCTGTGATGTGCGGCTACGTAATTAGCTCTAGTAGGGGTTGAAGCGTAGGTTACGGCTTATACGATAAGGAGTTATAGAAAGTAGATTTAAAACTCTGTCACTTTTGTTATTGAAATGGTCAACAAACCTAGAATGTACTCTTCTACTCTGGTGTCATCAAACAGACTCAAGTGTTAGTGAAAATTTAGATTTCATTCCTCTTAGGTTTTAACGTAATTTTACCGGTTTGAAGATTAAAGTTTTAGAGAGTCAGATAAAAAGTAAATAACATCCAGATAAATGTTAATAACGCTAATTAGTTTCTTCTTATTATGTCACGTCTCATTGTTTGGCGACTCTTAAATAACTAGGTCATAACAGCAATTACCTGAATTTATTGAGGTCAACCACTGAATTTACATAAAAATGCTCCCTTTAAACTCGTTATAGTATTTTAAAACTGAAAGTGGCTTGGCCTACGCTCATTTCATTATAACTAAGGTTACATTTGAGTACAGAAAAGGTGGAATGAAGCTACTGACTAGGTAGAGAAAAAGGGGTCTTTCCCCGCGTTGTCTAGGTAAATTATTTTCATAAAAATAGGGTGTCAACACACTGGTACTGCAAATCCGGTTAACAGAAAATTAACTGGAATTGAAGAAAAGGCCGCTACTACAGTAGGTAAACAAAACGGTGTAATAGGCGTTCATTTCATTTCCAGTACCAATTTCTTCGTCATATTAGTCACATATTTTATGCTATCATATACATGTTTATCATATAATTTTTCCTATTCTATTTTACTCTTCATGCAAACAAGTTATGTCACTATGCCTAGATGATTTATATTGCTTACCAGGGTTGCCAGATTATTCGACCCGATTTCCCCAGTCGAAATTTAAAAATCCCTCAAATTTAGGACTTTTCAAAATCAAAATCACCCAAAAAATGCAGTTTTTGTTTTCGTAGATTATGATTTGTTATTCCCGGATTGTAATACATTTTTGAGACTAAAATATTTTTCGAATATCTCTAAAATACCCCAAAGTAAGCTGTGTTACAAATAAATCCCATAGAACTAGAAAATATTTAGTTCAAATAAAAAAAAATTATTTTCCAAACAACTTAAACAGTAAAAACAAGATTAAAAACGGGTCATTTTATGGTAAGAATAATTGTTTTTTTTTTGAATTTTGATTTTCATGAGATGAGATTTGATACCCTAGAGAAAAAAAAACCTTAATTTTTGGGGAAAAACCTCCTAATCTGGCAACCCTGTCGCTTACATCCATCCGCAATCCTTCGCAAAAGATCAATACCACCCCTTGTTCGCAGGTGTCTCCCTCTAGTGCCCAACATCTGCGTGGAGGCGGGTCGAATCCAGTTCGTGAAACAGGAGGAAGAGCCCGCCACCGCGCCGCCCCCGACTGTTAACGGCATCGCCAACTCCGGCAGGGTCACTGTAACGAGAGGGCTGCAGACTGAAGACGATGAAGATCTGATTCGCGTGCAGGTAGGTGGCGCTAATATTTCTACCCTTAGAAAATTATTAAATGGAACTGGATAAGGTTTCGATTACTTTGAAATTTGGAGCTAGGATCGAATCTTTCGAGGGAATAGCATCCGAACTAGAACACCAGATAACATTACTTTAAGCGAAATTTTGGGCAAGGTTTGATTACCTTTAAATTTGGATGCTGGAATTCAATCCACCGAAAGTTAAATCCAAATGCTTTCTTGGATTACTCGTGAACATAACTCGTTGCATAATTCTCTTGCTGAAAAACCCGATTCTCTGAACATATAATTTGAAGGTAAAATAATAAGCCTGAAGATATTTAATATTGATATATCTCTATTATACATAATACATGTTTGTTCACGCCTGGACTAGCTCCAGAAGCAGAAGCAGAAGTGGTTAAGGCGTTAAGTAGAAATTGGCGAGATTCGATTTCTTTTGAATTTGAATTCCAGAGTCCATTTTTTCGAGATCTACATCCAAATACTTTCTTGATGATGATAAGCGTCCAGTTTGGTGACGCAAGCGTATCTACATTATCTACTAAGTAGAATTAAATGCGTATCTGCGGATATGCCTAAAAAAAATTAACCGAATTATTTATCTAATTTTAAAGCAACCGAGATTCCATTCTTTTTTGGGAAATTCGATTTACAAGAAAGGCATTGACATGAAAGTTTTTTTAAGAAACTGTCCACTAAATACAATACAAGTTTTTCCAACTATGCCTCAGCCGAATTTTCATTTAATAATCTGGCTCAGAGGACCAAAAAGGGGTTAATATCCATCATTTTCGGTCCTCGGAGCAGGATTATGAAACCCCTGAAATTGTGGAAGCGCTTATTTAAAATAATTGTTTTTTTTTTGTAAATTTAGAAATAAAAGACAGTTTTTTCTCTTATTTTTTTATAATGGCCAGGCTTTTGGGAATGGTGTGGGACCATTGACCGGATCGTAAATGGAAGAGAGTATGGGGAAATTATTTCGACACTTTACAGTTTTTCGAAAATTGAATCGAATTGACAACCATAAATGACGTTGTTTTACGGCTGAATGCGCACCAATAATATTCCTTCTTATCATGCCCTCTCCTTCACAAGTTTGATGACAAATGGTAATTGCAATCTTGGAAACTGCAGAGCGAAAAATTTCCGTAGACCAGCGGTCAAGTCAAATCTTCTAGCCATGAGTTCTGACGCCTTCCCAACGAACATTTTCCCTGTATCTTGCCCGCTATTCTGAGTCGGAGCAATTCGCATCTTTCACCTCTCAGTATCATTTTCCTTTCTTTGATGGTATTCAGTAATTTTTTTTGTTTGTACATATGCTGGATTATGTCGTCATTAGTAATCCTCTGTATCCATGAACTCAGCAGCATTCGCCTGTATATGTATATTTTTCCTGTCTGTTAACTTTGCGTCCAACATCCATAAAGCAGGACGGAGGCGATGTAATACCCAATCGTCCGAACTCTCAGCTCCATGTCTAATCTTTTAAAAGATGTTGTCAAGCTCATGAAGATTTTCCTCGCCTGTTCAATCCTGATGATGTTTGTTGCTCCTAAATAAATTATTGTTTGTCCTTTACACGTAGGTATGCATTTACGGCGTTTTTGAAAAAATCAGCACTTGGGCTTTGGAGACATTAAGAGAGGAGACGAACATTTCGCTATAGTGAACTACAGGATCCAGAATGATTTGTAGTTCTTGTTCATGATTTTAGTGCTTCGGTCTCGACGAGACTAGTCTCGGTCTCGTCTCGTCTCGAAATTCGAGACCGATACCGAGGCTAGACTAGGAATTATAACTAGAGACCGAGACTTCAAGGTTCGATACCGAGAGTCTTGTCACGCCAGTCTCGATGGTCTCATGTCTCGAGTATTGAAATAAAAATAATTTATAAGATAGTACGAAAATAATGTTTTTTTTTTTAATTATAGGTAACGTACAAAAAATAAAAAATCAAAGAAATCTAGGAAAGTATATACGTATCTAAAGTACAATTTACTAGTTGCCTACCTATATTTATGAGTAACACAAAAAAAATATATTTTCAAAACAGGTCTAAATTATAGGTAACTTACAAAAATAAAAAATATATAAAAATCTTGAAGCACCAAATAATATTATTTCGAATTTTGAGGAATACAGGTATCTACGAGTGAAAATCGGGAATATCCTTCAGGTCACAGTATGTATGAAAAAAAAATGTCAGCATCAGTTTAATAAAGATAAATTAGCCTTTTAGAACAAATGTCAACGATTTTTTTATAGTTAGAACACTCCAAAACTTATAGCTTCTCAAAAATCGTAATTTTGTGGGACTCACTTCAATTTTCGATCAGTTTGCTCCAGTAGTTCGAGAAGTAGAGGTAAATAGGTTTTTATTCATTATTTCTTGAATCCTCCCATCATACGGTATCTTAACTACCTCAGAATTTCCCCTGACGAATTTTGAACACAATCCTTTATAATATAATTTTCCTTCGCCATTTTGTCAAGAATTTTAAAATTAAGATTTATGTCCTCATTTAATTTTTTACTTTTTATTCTTATTTGGAGTTGAGACATAAATGAAAGTAAGCTAGGATTGTTTTTATAATTAATTAAAAATAAAAACGTATTTTTAACAAAAAAATACAACACTATATATCTAGAAGTACGAAATAATATTATCTCGAAATTTGAGGAATACAGGTATCTACGAGTGTACATCGGGAATATCCTTCAGGTCACAGTATGTATGAAAAAAAATGTCAGCATCAGTTTAATGAAGACAAATTAGCCTCTTAGAGCAAATGTCAATGATTTTTTTAATTGCAAGTTAGGACACTCCAAAGCTTATAGCTCACTTCAATTTTGGATCAATTTGCTCCAGTAGTATGAGAAGAAAAAGCAGGCTATTAGAATTATTTATCTGAAAAACCCAAAAAATCTAATTATTATTCATTAATGGGTTAATTAATTAACCCAAAATAGGTCGAATTTATAATACCGATTCTTGGAAGGTTTTCAAAAAAAAGATATATATTTTTTTGAAGTGCACGAGACTCTCGGCGAGACCGAGACCAAGACCGAGACGACCACAAAATGTCTAGTGTCCGCGAGACCGAGACGACACTCGAGGACTCGAGACTTTGCGAGACCGAGACCGAGACCTCAATAGTCTCGTCTCGTCTCGTCTCAATGAGACCGAAGCACTACATGATTTGCTATCATAACGGTATCGTCAGCGTATCTGATGTTGTTTATTATAGTTTCGTTGATCTTAATTCCGCCTTGAACCCCGACCAATATCTCCTTAAATATAGCTTCCGAGTCCTATAGCTTATAAAGTAGTGAGGATAAGAGTATAAGTTAAGTAGTAAGGAGTTAGATTATTTCGGTACTTTTACAAATAACCAGTCTAATAGTATCTTACCTGAATTATAGTTTCTGATAAATAGGGCCAAACTTTTGACTAAATTACTTACTGTACTACTTTTTTCTAATGGATACGATCTTCCATCAATCTATGGTCAAAAGAGATATTCATTTGTATATAATAATTATATTCATTTTATATGTATTTATATATAACCTGAGATAGCTTCTGTTAAATAGGGCCAGACTTTTGACTACATCATCATCATCATCATTATCACCTAGCTCTACAACCCTGGGTGGGTCTTGGCCTTGGCTAACTGCACTACTTTTTTCCAATGGATACGATCTTCCATCAATCTATGGTCTAAAGCGATATTCATTTTTTGGAGGTTTGATTTAATGTTGTGTCTCCAAGGCATTCTGGGACGGCCGAGTGGTCTTTTTCCTGTTGGAACCTCTACCCACAGCAGTCTTACAAGTCGCTCATCATGAATTCTATGTACGTGACCTGCCCATCTTAGTCGTTCGGATTTAATATCGTGCACAATATCGTTATCCTTGTGAAGCTCTTGCACTTCGGCATTCGTTCTAATGCGACACCGATTTGTGGTCGGATCGTGATAGGGTCTAAAGATTTTTCTGAGGATTTTTCGTTCAAAACGTCTTTCATTCGTTTGCTTTGGTCATTGTCCACGTTTCGCATCCATATCTTAATACTGGCCTGACAACGGTCGTATAGATTTTAATTTTTGATGTTCTTGTTAGGTTTTTGGATTTCATAGGGTGGTTAAGTGCGTACATCCTCTCCAATTAATTTAGTTATTTACCCGTACATTTCGTCAGGGCCGATAGCTTTAATCTCTTATATGCACTTATTGCATGGAAAACTTTTTTCTGTAATTTTTTCTGGACCTCTTCTATTTATTTTGTGATCTATCGTACGCTTGGCTTCTACGCCTAGAATTATTTCGATATTATTGCCCCTTAAGATTGTTGCTTGAGGCTTTCTATATCGACCTGTCATTTCCTTAATTTTTATGAATGTTAAAGATGTCCTATTTTTCTTAAGGTTGCTTTATCTCTAGACCTTTTGACGACATCCACTTTTCTCTTACATCTCTACATTTACTATTACTATTAACGTGTTTGTATTCTGTCATGAGATCGATGATTTCTTGTGTCATCCATTTTTGCTTCCTGCCGCTTACTGTGAATTCGAGGTCTTGTTATTGAATTTTTGTCATTATTTCGTTCCAAATTGTCTCGATTTCGTCTCCATGTGCAGATTTCTCTGTTGTTTCCAGTTCTGGTCTTGGAAGCTTATCTCTTTCTTTTTGTTATGATTTTTCAGTTGAGCGATGTCTATTTTTTTTGAGATTCTTCCTCTTTTGACTCTCTGGAATCTCATGAGTTTAATACCCTTTATGGTAGGATTGTGGTCGCTATTAATATCTGTGCCAGAGTAGGTTTTTATAGATTTTATATACCGCCTGAATTTCAGGCTCAGCAAATTAAAGGCAATTTGTTTTCTGTTCTACTCATATCTGTCTGCAGATGATCTCCAGGTACATAGTCTTCTACGGTGTTGTTTGAAATAGGTTTTTGGCAATTAGGAGATTATTTTCTAAGCGGAAATGCGTCAATCTGCCTTCCATGTCAAGACCAATGCACCTATATTATTTCGATCAGCTCCACAGTCAATTTTTGCGTGAAAATTTCCGATAACCATTGTTATTTCACCTTTTTTGTGAGTCACATTATTTCCTCTACTTTGTTGTAAAATACTTCGATCTCCTGATCTGATTTATATTTAAGTTCCAATTGGTTTTTGTAATTTTAATAACGCCACTCTATCGCTTAAAGGGACAAAGTCTGTAACCGATTCCGCTATTCCGTCCGAAACGAGAATGGCTGGTTTAGTTTCTCCTGAATATTAAACATATGTTTTATTTGATTTTTTGCTTTCCGGAACCAGGTCACTTCACTCAGTCTCAGGTTATCAATATTCAATCTGCTCATCTCAGCTTCAGTGATTGCAAGTTTCCCTGCCATAAGTAACCTAAGTTATACTTTAGGTTTGCGGTTGCAAATCGAAAAAGTATACAAAAATATCCTTTCTAAGTTATCAACGGCCCTGGTAAAGTCTTTCATGAAACAAATTATCAAACGTCAAAAATAATTGCTGAACATTAAGGCACATTCGTTATTTTTAACGAAGGAACCGTTGAACCGGAAAACGATTTTAAAAATTAAAGCTTTTAACCGCCAAAGCCAGTATTTCCCTTGGATTATTTGGAAATCTGGTTTTAATGGAAAAAGTAAATGTGATTTATTTTGCGAGTTTGCGTGAAATTATATAAATTAATTGGTAATTTCAGAATAAATACAATTTATAGCTTTGTGTAAAATATTGCTTGACTTCAGAATATAAATAATATAGACATACTATCATTAAAACAGTTAGCGGCGTCATTACAAACCTGGTGCGATAATATATTAAATATTATACAACGCTTGTTTGCAAAATTCCTCTTTATATAACATATTAAAGTGAGCAAGAATTTTGGCATTTGTTGTGCCCTAAGACGGCGATAAACCTGTTGTGGTTGATTTTATCAAAGGCCTTCGCAAACTCAATCTTACATAGATATAGGTCCTTATTGCATGTCGTACGAGAGACGTAGCGAAAGCAAATATCTAGTATAGGTCTTCTATATTGTTGGCAAGTTAGCAAGGAGGGTTCGAAGTGGAAAGTTCTGCTGTAATTCTTTTTAGTAGTTTATTTCATGTTTTTTGAGTTGCTGAACATTAATCTGAAGTTGTCCAAAAAAAAATTTCACGGCAAATATGAGAAAACATTAAAAAACCACCAAAAGTAATGTTTTCTAGTGATTTTCAGCAAGTTCTTTAAGCAAAAAGTGGTCCTGTATTAAAATAAAGAGAAAAAAATTACCTACAATTCATATATCTTAACATTTTATTGCACATCGTATGGTTTCCACGCAAAAGTGTGTTGAAACATCGAGGAACTTAAGTTATTTTTGGAAAATGGAAGAACTGGAAGGCTGCCTTGGAGAAATCATGGAAGCCGTGTCCAAGAGGGCTCGTATACATAAATGCATATAAATTGTAAAGAAATTCTCGTCATTTATTAGGCTATAGAATATTATTTACCTACATGAAATAAAAAATATAAATTAAGGGTGTTTTTTGCTATTTTCCATAAATTACTGAAGTTCCTAGATGTTGCAACACGATCTGCAAAAAAATGTTATTTGAGATAAATTGTAGATAATATTTTGCTCTTAATTTTCCTACAGAGCCACTTTTTACGTAAGTAGCTCGCTTTGCCAGTTATAAGGTGAAAACTACAAAAAAAACATTCTTTTTAGTGTTCATTTTATGATATCTCATATTTGCGGGGAAATTTTTTGTTGGGCAACTTTAGTTTCGTGTTCGGCACCCCAAAGAACATAAAATAAACTACTGAAATCAATTACACCAAAACTTTCCACTGTAAACTATTGTTTGACTGAACTAAGTATGTCTGTATCGTCAGCATACTTATGTTATTAATTAAAATATACAGCGTTTCTTTCAAGAATTCATCTTAATGGAGAAGAGAGAATGCAGTCTTGGTGCACTATAGTATTTCGGACTGATGATATTGCAAGATGGACATGACTCTCACAACTCTGCTGTAAAGATCGAATTTCTCTGGGATCACTATAAGTTGTTCATGATTGATGAGATCAAATGCTTTGGCAAGATCAATGATACATCGTTTTAGGTCCTTTTTCTAGTCCCTGCAACATTGTGTGATATCTTAAAGAGCCGAAATACCACCTGAAGTACCAATGATTAAAATTTATTGATTTCTAAGTTGATCTAACTTTGAATTGCCTTTAATGAGTAATTCAAGTGGTATTATGGTAAAATAATTTGTTTCCATGGACATAATTTACAATGTATTGTAATTGTTAATTTAAAAGCATAAGGAATTACAAGCACCATTGTGTAACTCTTCAATAAATAGTTTCAAAATATTCGTAACATGAATAGTAGGAAGTTTCAGCAAGTTTCGTTTTTAGTTTTTCCACAAAAAGTTTGCATGATGAGGTCAGCTTGTTAAAAACTTTTAGACAGATCACCTCCGGACCATTCTGAACTTCGGTAATTCTTGCACTAGGAATATACACATTGCCGTGCTGCGTGTGTTATAGAAGTTCATATCAACACATCTATGTTCTTATGGATGTAAAATGCACAGTGAACAGTATAAAGTCCAATAACAATCTGAATGTTCTTCTATTTGAAGATTAGATGACAGGAGAAACAGAATGGGAGTCTAAACATAGTTCTCACAATTCTCTATGGTGCATATGAAGAAGAAGAAATAATAATATATTTTCAGTGCTTATGCAGTCTCTCAATTGTAATACGGAATAGTCCTTAGTTGATAATTTCCTGCAGACGTAGTCGTCAACATGATGGTTTCATGAGAACTGTTGGTTTATGATTACTCCCGAAAACATCACAGGTGCTTGTGGTCTCAGTGATGTAGTATTCTGCATCAGCAAACTTTTATCCAATGCCACTCTCCATGAAGTGAAGACCATACAGTTTTTCAAATGTAGAGTATATATTTTTCGGGTTAACCGAATGTCTGCAGTGACATGTCCTTTTATTTTCCATTATGTTAAGTTTCTATGTTTTATGTTATTTTGTAAAAAAATATTGCATATGGAAAATAATAAATTTATATTATTATTATTATTATTTGCCTTTATGCACAGATCTTCGTAGATCAGCACCTACTATGGCTAACGTGTCATCTGCAAACAGTTTATTATAGTATTCATTGACAAATAGTGGCAGATCATTGATAAACAAAAGAAAAAGAATAACTCTCAAGAATCTCCACTTGAGACATCCACTCAAATTGTTTCCACTTTTGGACCTCACAGTCTGAGTTCGCTCTGACAAGTATTGTTGTAATCATCTATGAGCAGGTCCCCTGATTTTAGCTTTTCAGTGAAGTTATCTTGGTTTCTGAGACAAAAGGACAAAATAGCATTCATTCTATATCTACCAGCTACAAAACAGAATCGTCTCAGAGTCAAGATGTTGAAGGTCAAGAGAAACCACAACAGTCTAGTCTAAAATGCTTTCTCCGAGATTTTGGAGAAAACAGGCAAAAGTTAAATCGGCCTGTTGTTGCCGATGTTGCTCACATCGCATTTCTTATGTATGGGTGTTAGCTGACCTCTTCACTTCATCCGGAAAGTAGACGCATTCAAAAAAAAAACCTTTGTCAAGTGACACAATGGAAAGACCACTCTATCAATACACTTGGAAAGACGATTACTTGGTACCACAACCTTTTCAGTTAGTGGATGAATCTCTGTTGGGAAAAGCGTGGGGCCCACATCCGCTGTGAAAGAAACTTTTTTCTACAAAGTTAATCAAGTATTGATTGAAAGCATTCATTATGCGTTTTGTTCATTTTACTTAACTGCCACCCAATGCCATTTTCTCCGGTATAGGTGTCTTCACAGAGCTGTGTGTTTTAGTAATAATATCCTAAGCAGTTTTGGTGATATTATTTGGTGCAAGAAGTCTCATAGGGTTACAGTTCCCCTTTGCAGTTGCTACATTTGCTTTATCTAATCCTAGCTTATATTATTTTGCATTAAAGGAGTATTTTTTTGCCATTCTATTTAGATGCCTCAGTGTTGATCCTTCAATGATTAGTTTAATTAGTGGCATGAAAAAATTGATGTTTTGGGTAATATACATGGCAGGAAACACTCGACCAATAAGTCACGAAATCGCCCATGATATTTAGGATCTTTATCGAGATCTGGAGTTTTTTTGTATCGTAATTAATGACATATTTAACTTCGGACTTCATGATTCGTGGTCCAGTCGTGCTATTAGTGTTGTGTGTGTGGTATGTGTGCGCATGGTATGTGTGTATTCAAGACACTGCAACATATTGTGTCTGTAGAAACAAGTTTTATGGGTATAAGGTAAGAAGAATAAGAAGAAGAAGGAAGGGACCCACCACCTCTTACACCTGTTCCTGCAGGGGCCCCTCAATACCCTTGTTATAAAGCGGAAAACATTCTATATCCCTCTTCTTCTTATTAAGTTCTTTATTGAATGAAAATTATTATTAGTCCACTAGCGTATAGCCTGGGAGATAACCCAGAACTCTCGAATTTGTTCTAAATATTTAAAATTATCCCAAATGAATTTGACTAATCTAAATATGATGAAATTGTTGTCCATTACGCACTTTTTCTTTCTAATACAAAATGTAATTTGTAATAAGCTCAACGTATGTACAAAATAACTAAATAGTCCTCTTTTCATGGAAACAGTTAGGCTGAAATACCCAGCAGCCTGTTCCCCACCAAGTCGACTAGCATATCAAGACAATCCTCTTATATTAATCTTCTCCTCATTTCAGCAAGTCTAATTGGCCAGTCTTCCATAATAATCATCCTCATGCGATCCCTTGTGTCTGCGTAATCAGCACATCCATAAATTATGTGCTCTGGATTATCATCCTCGCTACGTCTGATATCGGGCTGCGTCCAATCGACTAATTCTGCAGTAATGGTTTGTAAACTGGCTATATTCAGTAAACATGTGGATCATCTGAGAATTCGTCTTAAGATCAATAGGGCATATCTCCTCTATGCTAGGGAAACCTGAAAAGTTCATCTTTTAGTACTGGCCATTTCACACTCTCTCTTCCAAGCATCCATCTCCCTTCTTCTCACTTGTTCCTTGAAAGGCGTTTTGGTCAGTGTAAGATCGGTCTGTATCTCTGTACCATTCCTCTTTATCAGCAGTCCTCTTCTATATCTCTTATGATCTACGCGCTCGTAGATCATTTGCTCCAATGGTGATATATACACCAGCACAGCTTTCGTAAAAGTGATCCTATAGGCTCCGGTTCTAGTTCTGGCAAATATCCCTCGTTTCTATTCTTGGCATGCTGGAGTTTGTGTCCGACATCCGCATTATAAAGGAACCAGGACCTAATTGCTCCATCGAAAATAGTCCTAAGCGCCTCAGAGGGTGGCTGAAAACCCCCTAAATCGCTGACAAATGATCCTAGCCTTCCTGCATGTGTAATTTATATAGGCCCGAAAGGTGAGCCTATCGTCAAACATTACTGCCAAATATTTATATTGCTGTCACCTGGATATTCTGCCATATCCGATCCTTACGCTCGGGTTCCTTGTTAGCATACTTCCAAATACTAAGTACTTCGACTTAGCATGTGCGATCTGCAATTTGTTAGTCTTTGCTCACGAGTTAGCTCTAAATTCTCAAGTTTTATTCGTACAGTGAATCAACAAAATTAACATATATTTACTTGGGCAGTCAGAAAAATAACGGAGCAAACATTATTTGAAATGAATATAATTAATTACATAACATTATCATTTTGACATAAATAATTTTATTGATCGCTTCGCACCAGGAATCTATTACGCTAACTCCTTCGGATGGCATAAGTTATAATTACGCACAATTAAGTCTCCGATAAAAGGTCTTAGAAAATAATGAGCGACGACGGCATTTTAAGCTTCATAATTTAGAAGTTAGAACTCGAGACGACCGCTTCAAAGAGACTTTGTGACGCAAAAGCTAGCTCGAGTCTGACGTAAACACTAATGCGACTTGTTGTGCTCCTTTACAGGATAATAAATCTACGCTTTTATCGTTAGCGTTCTTTCCGCATTACTGTTGTTTCAGAGGTAAATCCCAAATTAATAAAGTAATAAAATTACTGTTAGTTCATGCTATTGTTTGCTGCGAAAATTTATTCCGCTATTATCTTGATGTTAATTGACTATAATATAATTTATCTTTCTATCGGTTTTAAGCAGTTAACATTTTTTTTTTGCCGGTATAACCATAGACATATTGCCTATGGGTATAACCATATAGGAAAGAACTGCAGTATCTACTATTTTAACTGGTCTTTTTCTATAGAAAAACTACCTTTACGATATAAAACATCCAGAGAACATTAGAAAGTTGACGATGCACAAGAAATTAAAGGTAATTAAATGTTCTTACACCATAATCTATAATATGCTTAACTCTTTTAGTGCAAGCATCTTCTTAATGTTCTTCTGCGGCATACAGCCTTGCTGGACAAAGGCTAAATTCATCCAATTCAGAATTGTACTATTTTGTTTTTAGTACATTTGTTTATCCTTAGAATATTTCAAGATAGCCAACGCACAGAGGATTGAGCGTTTATCGACCGAGCTAAATTCTGATCATCTTAAAGTTACTAAATATTTAGTTAATCTAAAATAGCGTAAGTTAACCCAAATGCAAGGGCATTCGAAAAATCTGACAACGTTGTTGGAGCGGGCCCCCTTTCTTCTGCCACGCCCAAATTTGTGAGAGCATAATGAGTCAGCGCCATTTTCAATGTTGCCGTCGTGATTGATTAGTGTTTTAATAGCCCAAAAAAAATTAACTTTTTTTTTCGTTTTTTTTTAAATTTTATATTGTATACAAAAAGCAGAACTGTAGCAAAAAAAAATAGATTTCAGTACAAAAAACAAAAACTAAATAGGAACTTCTAAATTAATAGGAAAGTTTAACAAAGTCCCTGACAAGAAACACAAAGTATATTTACAACTAAGTAATAGAGAACATCAAAAACTATGATATTCTTATAAAAACAAAAATAAAATAATATTTTAAGAAATAAATGTGTTTAAATAAATGTATCACTAAGAAAAACAAAACAACTTTATATTATAAAAAAAATAAAACACGAACCCAATCAGATTTTGAAGACACAGTTTTGTCATCAATCTTATTAAAACTACAATCATATTTTTCAGAATCAGAAAAATCTTCATTAGGACGATTTGTATATGGAGCATATTGAAGAATTAATTGGTGATCATCATCGAACTGCTGAAGTGGATTACGGGAAATTACGTGCTGCGCATGCCCACAGATTACACCACCCAACATACAAGCGTGAAAATAATTTTAAGATCGTAATACCATAAAGAAACTACTGAAAAAATGGCTCACCATCAATAAGGGCAGCGCTCTTCTGGGCTACTGACGCAGTATATATGAACCAAGAACGCTACACGTCTTCCTAAATCTATGGCAATTCTAGCTACCGTGTTTCAGATAAACGCATATATTTAATACTACTATATCGTGTGTCAAGCGTGTTTACTATGGAACTGCAGTTCGCCGAGGATGTACTTGTCGCACTCATTGCACTTGCTTGATGTGTACTTTGGTTAATTTGCGCATGAGCTAGCGAGGCAAATAGTATAGTATATTTCACATATTAAAATCATAAATATGGTGTGTACTTTTTGAAATCCAAGTCAGTGTGAAAATTAGTATTTATGTTAACAATATAATTTAGGAAATTTATTTGTCGTATAACTTTAATGATATTCCAAAAATGAATAGATGTTTGTGGTGGATAGAAATGATTGAAAAACAACATATGATTACAAAACAATATGAACCTTAGTTTTCAAACGGGATGTAACTGCAGATATTCATTTATATATTTTTGGGTTAAGAGGTAAATAAACAGGCGCGGAACTACAGTGGGGCCTGGGTGGGCCAGGGCCCCCGAAAATTTATCCGGCCCACCCCTGGGCCCACCCTGATCTGATAGATACCTACTAAGAAACGTCAAGATGCGAATTTTGTTTAACGCACATCCTTATTTTGCTATAAGGTACAATATCGCTTGCAGCCCATGTAATTGTTACGGTGGTATTGGAAATTCAACTTTATTGCCCATAAAGCGCAAGATTTCTTAACGCCAGTGTATTTACTATAATGGTATTGGAAAATCAACTTTATTAACCAGCAGTACACGTATTGCCCAATGCCCATAAGGCGCGAAATCGCTTAGCGCCTGTGTATTTCCTATGATTATATTAGAAAATCCACTTTATAGATTTACAATCGCATTATTATCAGACTTTCTTATACTGGATAAATGCGTACAAACCGGCAACTCGCCCCTAGATCATAGAAATTCGCCGTCATTAGATTGGTAGAAGGTGTAGATATAAGAAAATAATAAATATTACTATTAGGTTTGTTCTAGCAGCGATTTCAAACGGTACAAAGCCATCCGGAGTTTGCGCGTAGCAATATAACCGACACTTATTTCGCTATCGCTGCTAGAACAAACCTATTGTTGGCATTGTTAATTCGCGTTTTTGACAATTTTAAAAATTTGTGTCAAATAAATTAGCGTGTTAGAGTGCCTTCCGGATACATAAAGGAGTACCACGGGACGTTTAAAGTGCGCTGGTGGCCACGTGGCTGACAGCCGAAAATTGTTTAACTTTAGACTTTAACGAACGGTAACGGAAAACGTAACGTGTCGTGTCGGTTTGGTTTGAGTCACGTGTCCATTGCAACTGGTACTGGTACTAAATTAATTTTAATAAATTTTGCGAGTGGTGGTGTTGAATTTTCAATTTAGTTTTAGTTATTACTATGAGTTCAAAACGATCTCTAAGCTTAAAAGATTATTTTTGTAAAAAAGAAAACACAAGTGGTTAGTGATGAACAGTTCGAAGTACCAGAACATTTCGCTGAGGCAGCAGAAGAACTGAGTACGTCGGCATCTTCAGAAGCAAAAAATCCTTCAATCGATATCGATACTAATGACGAGATTGTTGAACTAATTTCATATAATAGGGGCAACGATATTGAGAAGGATGAAATCGAAAGTGAAGAAACGCGCGATTTCGAAGAATGGACAGAAAGCCGACTTGATGAATAGCCGGTTTCAGAAGTATTAACAATTAATGCACCAGGATCAGCCGATCTTTCCCTCAGTCCAAAGGATTCGCCCAAACAGTCCCAACTAAAATATTTTCCCAAGAGTGTTTGGAAATCGTCAACGACCATTCAACTCTGGGTGGTACTCTTTGTACAAATGGCTAGCTATGCTTTAACAGATTCAGTATTTTGTTTTACGGTCGGCATTTTTTTGTGGGCGATTCGAAAAATGTTGTGTTCGTTAATGTTGGTTTTCGTAATTGGAAGAGAGCATTAGAATCTGAAGCCGGATGTAAAAAAACATGATTTAAGCGTGGGCACAAAAATTGTGAAATTAAATGGACGAATTTCTCGAAACAACAGGTAGTAGGCACATCTGTTGCGGCACAGGTGAGTGAGGCACGTCTTGCTTTGGTCAAAGAAAATAGAACTTTTATTGGCATCCTGGCTGATATATTATTGTATACAGCGACGCAAAACATAGCTCAAAGAGGTCATGGCGAATCTAACAGTAGCACAAATCAAGGTAATTTTCTTGAATTGTTGAAATTATTTGGCAGATATAACGATGTTGTGGGAGAGAAAATTGGCGTTGGAATTTCAGTTTTACCTAATAATGCACTTAGTATACAAGCCCGAAAATTCAAAAAAAAATCATATACAAGATGGACAGCACAAGTGCATGCCTGTATTGCTTTTAAGAAATTGATTAGCGAAGTATTGGCATTTCTTAACGAACTTGTTCAGCAGAAATGCGATCGTGCACCAGAAGCTATGACTCATACATCAAATTAAATTTGGCTTTATATTTAATCTGTGTATGTACACCAAGTTTTTGACTATATTTAAAGATGTAAGTGACTATTTACAGAAAGTAACTTCTAATTTGACGGAGGCGAACAGTCTAATAAATTCAGCTGAAGAAACATTCACGGAGTTACGAAATGATGCAGAATCTGAATCCATATACAATGAGGCGATTATCCTGAGCAATGAAAACAATATACCAACGTGGACTACTACTGCATCTATGTCGAGAAAGAAAAAGATCCCGAAGAAGTTCGAACACCTTTTTGTAACCGAGAAAATCAATTTAGAACTCGATAATGCTGAAAAATCGCAAGCGCATCGAATAAAATACGATTAATTTTTTGGAGCCATAGATCTTATTTTAAATCAACTGAAAAATCGATTCGGAAACCACTCTAATATTATTAAAGCCATGAGTGGTATATTTTATAACCTGCAGCACATCACTACTCTTCCGACGTTGAAGCCTTGGAAGCTGAACTAAAAATTTTGCCGAAAACAATAAAGCAATATGAAAATGGCAATCAAGTCATTATTACCAATGTAATGCATCTTGTTGATCTTTTGGAAAAATATAAAATTGTGTTTCAAGAGACTTACAAACTTGCTGTTATTAGAGTGTGAGCCTACTCTTTCCTGCTTAAGACGTTTGAAAACCTACCTCCGTAATTCCATCGGTAATGAAAAACTCAATTATTTAGCTGTTATAAACATTGAACAAAGTGCTGCTAGGGAGTTGGACATTTCTACGGTAGTTTCAAAATTCGATGGTCTGAAGATGCCGACGTACTCGGTCCTGCTGCTGCCTCAGCGAAATATTCTGGTACTTCGAACTGTTCATCACTAACCACTTTTGTTTTTTTTTACAAAAATAATCTTATAAGTTTAGAGGTCGTTTTAAACTCATAGTGATAACTAAAACTAAATTGAAAATTGAACACCACCACCACTCGCAAAATTTATTAAAATTCATTTAGTACCAGTACCAGTTGCAATGGACACGTGACGCAAACAAAACCGACACGACACGTTACGTTTTCCGTTACCGTTCGTTAAAGTCTAAAGTTAAACAATTTTCGGCTGTCAGCCACTTGGCCACCAACGCACTTTAAACGTCCCATGGTACTCCTTTATGTATCCGGAAGGCACTCTAACGCGCTAATTTAATTAAACACAAATTTTCAAAATTGTCAAAAATGCGAACCAACAATGCCAACAATAGGTTTGTTCTAGCAGCGATTTCAAAGGTACAAAGCCATCCGCAGTTTGCGCATAGCTAAATAAGTGTCGGTTATATTGCTATGCGCAAATTTAACTCCGGATGGGTTTGTACCATTTGAAATCGCTGCTAGAACAAACCTAATGTTTACTATTTTCTTATATCTACACCTTCTACAATAATCGTCGGATCCTGTTACACTAAGTTAAGTGAGAATTTACAATTTTACATTTGTATAAGTAGATAAACTTGCACCTTAACGGTTTTTTTCTCGGCCCACCAAAAAAAATTAGCGGCCTCGAGTTGGCCCACCCATTTTTACACAGTTCCGCGCCTGTAAATAAAACATGATATTATCACACTTCAAATTTTATTGCCCCTTAAATAAAATAGTGTATTTTTGTCTTATATTATAGGTATTCTTCTTTAGACGACATTTTCTGGCTTCATGGAAAAATCTCACATTTCTGTACAAATCCATAATTAATTTACATAATTGTATTCTA